>JAODAL010031385.1:0-48530 GCA_025379985.1 Phyllomedusa bahiana
AAAAGGATAACTCCATATCGACAATCGAAACGATGACGATAGTCAACATAATCGCTCATCACTAGTATTTTCGTCAGCCGTTTTTTAAACATCAAAAAACTTTTTTCTGTCATATTCTGCATGAAAAATTTACTTTTGACTGCCTGAAAACCTTGTGTAAACATGTCCAAACATTTGTAGGTCGTTTTGTACACGGACATATGTCCAAAACCCCATAGAAATGGTTGGGACTCATTTATGACTATAAATCCGCCGAAAATAAAAACTACCAGAAATCCACTTGCAATATATGTGAAATACTTGTTAAAAATCACATTGCCTGATGTGGTTTTCAGCGTCTGAATACGACAAGTAAAATGTCCTTGTTGTGTGGATGTACCCTCAGGGTAAAAGCGGAAATTGGTGATCTAACAAAAAAGGGAAGGCTTTGTTTCCACCTTTGATGTGACATAACCCCTACACAAACATCTCATTAGAAATTACATTTTTCTAGACTTTTTCGGAGAAAGCTTGGCGAATCAATGTTTCATATGTGGTTTCCCTGTCCACTTGCAGATTCTCTTTGGGCTCTTGCTAAATCCTTTTTTTAGGAAATTTTAGGTCTATACATTGACCTCTCTTGTGAATCGGTAATACTGGACATCAAATTATCTGACATCCCATTTGATTTACAAACTGTGGCCTACCATATTTTTATAGTTACCAAATCCTTCATTGGCCATCACTAAAAAGACCCCATTGTACCTCATTTGCAATAAATCATAGACAGGGTTAATTCTACTTGTCACATTGAATTATTCCTGCCTCCTTCTATCCTTTCATGCATCAGAAAAACATAACCTGTGGTCTCCCTGGATGTCATCCAAATACTTTCAATGATATTCCCTCTTGATTTATCTTCTTCTTATTTCCTGACTGTAATATTAAGCCCAGAAAGGTTCTGAATAGTGTTTCCTGCTTTCTTTTACTTTTTTTTTGAATTTCTGACCATTAACCTTATTTTGCGGGTAATATTGCTGCACTCTTATACATCGTATCACCATATATGTATCCATTATATACACATATCTCCAACCTCCTCAGTTGAACCTTTATGTACTTATTATACCTTTTATGTTTCTCTGTAATTCATTTAAAAATAAAATTGATGTTCAAAGCAAAGGTCATATTAACATTTCTAGAAGAATATTCAATATCCTGCCTAGGTTATATTCACATTAACGTTTTTCTGTTAAGGGGCCTCTTATCACCTGTTGGTGGCAAAAAAAAATATGCATATGTATAGATGCGGTGTGCATATATGTGTGTGTATATACAGTGAAGGAAATAATTATTTGATCCCTTGCTGATTGTGTAAGTTTACCCATTGACAAAGACATGAACAGTCTATAATTTTAAGGGCAGGTTAATTTTAAAGGAGTTGTCTCATTACAAGCTCTCAGCCTAAGTCAGTGAGCCTGGCAGTTGATTTTAAGGGGCGGGCTTCTTGACTGCCTCTTCTCCTCCCTCTTCCCCCCTCCCCTCAGCACACAGAAAGCTCTCCTCCATAACTTCTATACATGGGGGGAGGGGGTTTGCTGCCAGAGTTAACCCTGTGTGTGCCTGCCTAGGTCTGCTGCAGCTCTTGCTGCTCGTCTCCACAGTCAGGAGACAGGAGAGGGCTGATCTATGAGTGTGGAGCAAGTGTTCCTATACCCCCTGCTTAGCATACAAATCTGCACATCTCCAGCAACAAACAGACACAGGGCAGCTGTGAAGTGTTACTATACTCAGGATGTGTCACTAGTACACCAGAGCATGAACCCTTCACATGCCCCCTGATCTGTATAGTATTAGTATAGTTACAGCTCCACAGACAAATCATGATTATAGTAACACACAGGGTCACTGCTGTCACATCTATCTGTGTAGAGAGGAGGAGGAAGCAGGCACACACAGGGTTAATCCAGGCAGCATGGCCACAGAAGCCAGAGACCTCCCCCTCCCTCCACTACAGAAGCATTCTGTGTGGGAGGGGCTCTCTGCTCCTACCTGTATTCAGAGGCTGATGAGTCATACAGACCTGACAGCCAGTGAGATAAGGATCAACAGGTCAGCTGCTATAGAGATTTGAGAAGCTGATGTACTCCTACTAACAGGGCTAACTCAAAATCAGTAGGACATTTGTAATGAACATATATTGCAAAGCTGTTTTTTAAGGATCTTTTAATTAAAACCCAATCATTGTAGCGAGACAACCCCTTTAACATTGAGAGATAGAATATCCAAAATAAAATCCAGAAAAACACATTGTTCAAATTATATAAATTTATTTGCATTTTGCAAAGTATTTGATCCCTCTGGCAAACAAGACTTAATACTTAGTGGCAAAACCCTTGTTGGCAAGCACAGCAATCGGGACGGTTTTTTGTAGTTGATGATGGGGTTTTAAACGCACGGTCAGGGGGAATTTTGAAAGATCATCTCTAAAATCATTGGATTTTGAGGCTGTGTTGGGGAATCGGGGCTTAAAACCCCTCCATAAGTTTTCAAATGGGATTAAGGTATGGGAAGGGGCTAGACCACTACATGATTTAATTGTTCTTTTTGGGGCCCAATCCTTTGTTGTCTTGGCTGTATGTTTTGGGTCATTGTCTTGCGGGAAGCCCCCGCCATGGCCCTTTTGTTAATTTTCCCCGGGCCCAGAGGAAAAAGGGGGTTTGGGTCACTCAGGATTTTAGGGGGTTTATTTGGCCCCATCATTCTCCCATTGACCCGGCCCAAGAAGTAGCCCGGGTGTCACTTGCAGAGAAAAAAAAAAACCCCCAAAAAAACCAAAAATGTTTGCACTGATTTTTTTTCCCCCAAAAACATGGCAGTTGAGTTAAGGGCAAAGAGCTCAATTTTGGTTATTGCCACAGCCCCCTTCTCACAATCACTAAAAGAAAACATCCAGGTGTTCTTTTCCCAAAATTTTAGCAGGCCCGACATTTTGCCTTTTTGGCCCGGGGGAAACCCTTTCGGGCACTGCAGGATTTTAAAATTTTTTACGGTTTAATTAGAGATGGGCCCAAATTTTTTCCCAAGGAAGGGGGGAATTTTGTTTGGGGTTTCAGGGAAAAAATTTGGTTCTGAACGAAGTCGACTTTGGGGGACCCTTTGGGTTGACGGGGGGGGTGCCCTTTTTATTGATAAAAAGGCTGGCCCAAAAAAATGGCGCTTTGGGGCAAAGCCACTTGGGAGGAAAAAGGGCATAGCCTGCATTTCATGTTTCAGAGGTTTAAAGCCAATTAGAGGGGCTGGGGGGGATTCTGTGACCCTCACCGCAAATATATAAAGTCCGGGCCCCGAGCCCGGGAGGTATACCCCTTCAAGTATGATGGGAAGGTGCTGCCGCGGGCTGAAATTTTTGGGTGAAGAACTGGGGTTTTTTTACAGGGATTTTTGGGGGGTGTCCCCAGCTTGTCTTTGAGACTTTCCCTTTTCTTTTAAAATTCTATTTCAATTTTTTTTTTGGGGGATTGGGGTTTGAAAACCAAATGTGGTCCATGCAGCCTGCATTTAAAAATTTAAATTTCCCTTGTTTGTGGTGGCTCAATTCTTTGGCAAATTTACATCAGGGGTTAATTAAGGTTTTTTTTTTTTTAGCTGTGGTGAAACCCCAAAAAACCCGTTTATTTTTCAAAGCCAAAATATATAAAAATTTTTCCTGTACCATAATTCACAAGCAAAGGTCAAAATTTCAATTTTAGCTTTGTTGTTGTTGGGGTTAAAAAAAAACCGCATTTTTAAAACGTTACAAAATACAAATTTTGGTGGCTCAATTCTTTTGGGGGCAATTTAATCCAAAGGGTTTAAATTTAAACGTTTTTTTTCAGCTGTGGTGATCCCAAAAAACCGTTTATTTTCAAACCCAAAACCTTTTACCCTTTTTTCCTGTAGCAAAAATTTCCCAAACGGAAAGGGTTTTTTTACAATTTTATTTTTCTTGTTGGGAAAACGTTTTAAAAAAAAAACGGCATTGTTAAAAAACGCTACAAAGTATAGGGTTTTTGGGGTTGGGTTCCCAAATTTTTTTTGCGCCCAATTTTACATCCAAGGGGTTTTTAATTTAAAACGTTTTTTTGCGTTTTTTACTCGGTTTTAAAAAAAACTTTGTTTTTTTTTCCCCCACAGAAGGGAAAATTTTGTAGCATAATTTAAAATCCCAAAGGGTTAAAATTAAACCTGTTTGTGCTTTTAATTTCAGCAAAAATACCAGGGGTTTTTTAAAGGGCACTTACAAGTCCAAATTTTTCCCCCCCCCAAATTTTTGGGCACAATTTAAAATCAAGGGGGTTTCCCAAACTTGTTACTGGGTTCATTTGGCGTCAAAAACAAGGGGGTGATTTAATCATATACGATATTTTTTAAACAAAAAAGTGTCTGTACATTTTAAAAACAAAACCCCGTATGTAAAACAGAGAGGGGTGGCCCGGCTTTCACCTGCGGGTGGCAGAGGCAAAAAACATTCCAAAGGGCCCCGGTCCCGGGAGCAAAGAAGGGGGCGTCGCCCGCCCGGGGGTTCCCCGGTGAGGCCAAAAACTTGGGGGGGTGTCTTTAGGGCCGGTTTTTACGGGCAAACAAAAACCCCAAAGGGGTTTTTGAAATTGGTTGACTAGGCATCCCTTCCTCCCAAAATTGACATTTTGAAACCCCAGCCAAGAGTCGGGGGGAACGTCAGAAAACAACCCCTTTGTTGGGGATGGCCCGGGAGGGGTCAAACAAACCCCCATCGACCTCAACCCCTCTGTCCCCATCCCGGGTTTCCCCCCAGCCAAAAAAATTTTACTATGGGGGTCTGGGCTCCCAAAGGGGGCTCCCTAATAAAGCGAAAGGGTGGAAACCCAAATTTTAGGAGGGCAGTCAGGCAGCTACCCTTTGGGGAAACGAAGAAATGGGGCCCAATTTTCCCCCGCTTTTTGCAGTAGGGGGGCAAATTTAAAATATTGATGTTGAGAGTGGCTGGGAAAGGGCATGTTGTGGGGGTCAGCCTCTTTCATACCAAGACGGTGATGAGGACGGGGTAGATGGATAAACCCCAAATAGGTGAGGGTTTTGGTAAAACCCCACCGCATTGGGAGGGGGGTGAGGCAAGGGCTTTTTCATGTCAGGAGAAAAAAGGGCGTCAGCTTTTTCGCGTCAGGCAGCGGGCCCCAGCAGCAAGTGGGTTGGTGGCCCCTGAGTCAAACCGGGAGCAGGGAGGGGTGAGGTCGGGAGCCAAGTGGCCACGGGGGTACAAAAACCGCTTCGCAAAGGGCCAAGAAAGGACGGCACGGGGTTTTAGCGAGTCAGAGGCGGCGTTTGTTTAAATAGGGGGCGGGAGCCCCCGTTGGGGTTTAAAAACCCATTTTTAGGCGGTGTTTGGGAGTTCTTTTTCTAAGGGCACCCGGGGGAAACCGAAAAATGGGTTTGATGTAGAATCTGGGAAAACAGAAAAATGAAGCGTGGGGGCCCGGGAGCTTTTAAAGTTGGCACCCGGCCCCGGTCCCACAAAGCGCGTAAACCCTCCCGGGGGCCCGGGGGGAAATGTTGGGGTCAAAATGTGGTGGGCCCCCCCCGGGGGCCCAGGAAACCCCGCAGCGCCCAGTGGCATTTCATGCCATTTTCGCCAAATCAAGGCTCCACCACCTCGGGAGAAGGGAGCTGTTTCCCCTTTGACATCATCTCCCCGGGCCCGATGCCTCCGCTACTCGCTTTTCATTTGGGGCCAGGGAGGCGTTCAGTGAGGCGGGTTTCAAAAAGAAACAGGGTTTCGTCCAACCATCTTTAAAGGGTTTCGAAACTAAACCCTTTCTCATGTCCAAAATTGGGTTTGGGAGGCAGTCCCTCCCTTTCCAAAAGGGTGGATTGCCCCGTTCAGGAACTAAAAGGCTTTGTGCCAAGCCCAGATGGAGGGTTCCCAAACAGTAATTTATTTTTTCCCAAAAAGGGGGGAAGGGGGTAACCCAAAACCTTAAAATATTTTAGAACAGCAGGGGGCCAGGGCCTTGACTTATCGGTTTGTTTCCAAGGTTCACGGCAGCGCGGACGGGCTGGACCGTAACTTCGGTCAAGGGGCCCGTATATGTCCCTTTAAAGGCTCCCCTGGGGGGGAATGTGCTTCCGGCCAGGCACAAACCCCAAAAACTTGGACAGGAGAGTCACTTTCTCCTCCCTTTGTCAAATGCGGCTCCTGCGAAATTTGCCTCCTCCTCCTCCACCACCATCTCACCCTCCACAAACTGCTCCATCATCCCACAGTGTGGGACAGCGGTGTCACCAGTTCTACACCTGGCTTCCCTCGGCGAACAAAGTACACAGGGGGGGGAAATTTCTCCACTTATGCAGCAAGAAATTGATTTGTGGCTTTTCCCCGTCCCAACTGCAAACCCGGAACCAGGTGACGGACAATGGGAGGAAATGGTGCCCCGCGCTGCACCGAGGGGGGGATGGCCCATGCGCCCTGCATGGGCCCCCGTGTTCTTTGGGTTGTGAAAAGGTTCTAAAGTTTCCCCCGACTTCAGAACATTCAAAAGGGCCGGGGAAATGTGCATGCACTTTATCCCATTTGTAAAAAGCCAGGAACACCCCCCCTGGGTTGCAGCGGCAAAACGGCCTCCCCAACACTTTCTGATATGCGTTTTTCCCCCCGTTGGAATTCCACCCTGCAATGTTGGGACCAAAGTATAAACAGAGAAAGGCCTTTAAAACGATTTTTTGATGACCGGGCGGACGGGGAGTACTTCCCTGTGTAACTTTGATTCACCCAGTGGCAGCTCATGCGGACACCTCCCGTTTGTTGATGCATTGGGTTGGGGCACGTTTTTTGTCGCCCCCAGGACTCCGGGACGAAAAAAAGTCTTCCCCACTCTTAGCCCTGGAACAGATGCTGAAAATCTGTTGGGGGGGACTGGAGACGTGCGATACATCTCGGGGGCCACTAGTCCGGTGAGGACTAAAAATGGAGGAGGGGGAGGAGGACATTGGAGCAGAAGCATTGTCTGGGAAATGAGTGGATTTTTACCATGTGACAAGAGGGAGGGCGGGAGCAGCTGGAGGAGCTAGATGGAGATGAGGAAGACGAGGCAGATGACCCGCAAGCCCCGTGGCGTATACAGTGGGATGGAGGCAGGGCCCCCTCGGAGTCCTTGTGCAGGGGCCCCGCGCATGCTATTTGCCGGCTGGGGACACCGAATAGTCAGCTTTGGGCAGAGGCATGACTTCTGACTCTCCACCCTATTGGCCCCTCGTACCGGCCCAAATGGGACCTTTTACCGCTATTGAGGGGGAGGACAAATCAAATATATGGGGGAAAACCCCTCCGTTAGTCAGTTGGCCGCTCCCCATGTGCGGCACGTCCCTTTCTGAAAAAGTCTGCCCGGGAGGTTCTTCAGCGCTCAGTACTACGCCGCGGCTGCCGGGGGAAGGTGGGGGGGTCGGAGCAGTACCAGCCCATCGCACAACCTAAGTTGGAGTCACTGATGAGCAGTTCCTTCACCCGCTAGGGGGAGGGCAATCGCCAGCAGGGGGGACGGAGCGGGGCCCCCAACCCAACAGGTGGGGGCCTACTTGGAAAACCCCCCCCCAAAAAGAAAGGGGAACCCCCGGATTTGGGGGGCCCCCCAACAGGGCCCGGGGGGTTTTGGGCCAGAGGTGGCATGGGGGGTTTGTCCCGGGGGCCTCTTCCCCAAGGGAAACCCCCTTTCCCCGGGGAAATGTGGAAGCGATTTTCCAAAAAATCAGGGGTATTGGGGCCCCCCCAAATTTGGGAGAAATTTTGCCCCCCCCCCCAAAATGGTTGGAAAGGTCGGGAAAAGAATAGGGGGGGGGGGGAAGAAATTGGGGGGGGGGGGGTTTTTTTTAAAATTTTTGTTTTTTTTTTTTTTTATTTAATTTGGGGGTTTTTTTTTAAATTTTTTGTTTTTTTTTTTGTTTTTTGGGTTTTTTTTTTGGGGGGGGGGTTTTTTTTTTTTTGGTTTGTTTTTGTTTTATGGTATGGGGTGGGATTAAATAGTTGTTGAATTTTTGGGTGGGGATAATGGAGGGTTAAAAAGTTTTTTTATAGTGTATTTGCCCGTCTACCTCTGCTGTTAAATGTGGCTCTGGTGCACCCCCAAAAATTTTTTGCCCCTGTGACCTCTGCTGCTTTGTGGGCTGCCACAAAACACTTTTCATTGTGCCCCTGTTGTTCCGCGTTGGGGGCTGCCGTGACCTCAACCGGGGATTTCCCCCTTGGCCTAATCCCTTTTTTCCCCCCCAAAAATGAATTTGCCCTGCTGAACTTGCTGCTGCGTGGCTCTGCCGTCCCCACCCACTGTGTTTTGGCCTGCTGACCTCACTTGTCTGGTGCTGCCTGACCTCCCTGTGCTTGCCCCTCGTCCTACTCTGTTTTCCCCCTCCAAATGCTTTTCCCTTTGCCCCCCATTTTCTTGGCCTGCTGGTCTCATCTGTCTTGCTCCCCCGGGCCTACCCTGTTTTCAAATTTTAAATTTTTCCCTTTTCCCCTTTCGGCTCTGTTCCATGGCCCACCTGTGCTTTCCCTGTTTTGACCTTATGCTGTGCCCCGGTTTTCCCCCCCAAACTGTTTTCTTTTCCCCTCTTGGCCCCACTCTGTTTTTCCCCTCCAAATGTTTTCCCCCAAATGCTTTGCTGGGCCGCCCTCTCCCTTGTTTTTCCCATTTTCCCAATTTTTTTTGCCACCCCCAAAAGTCTTGTGCCCTGCTGACCTCACTGTGTCTGGTCCCGTGCCCACCCTTTTTTCCCCCCTTTTTTTCCTTCCCGTGCTGTGGCTGGCCCCCACCTCCCCGTTCATTGTCCCCCTCTGGCCTACTCCCTTTTTGCCACCCCCAAAAATGTCATTGTGCCACTGTTACCTCATGTGTGCTGGGGGTGGCGTGAACCCCACACTGTGTCTTTGTCTCCTCTGTGGGGCTTTGTTTTTCCAAACCCCCCCAATGCATTGTCCCCCTTCTGCCTATTGTTTGGGGCTCCGAAAAAGTTTCCCGCACCTTGGGGTCTCCTGGGTTTTTCCCCTCCCCTGTCATTGTCACTGTCGACTCTGTTTTCTTCGTGCCTTTTCCTAAAAACTGTTCTGTGCCCTGTTACCTCATTCCATGTGGCTCCCGGGCCCCCCGGGCCCCTTTTTCCCGAAAAACCCCGCCTTTTGGTGTGGGGCCCCTTAAAATTTTTTTGCCACTGTCTGACCCCCCGTGGCTTGGCTGCTGCCCTGACCTCCCCTTTTTGGCCCCACCTCATGTGCTTTGGGTTTGGACCCATTTTTCCCTTTCCCTTTCCTGGGGCCCCCCCTTTCCGGACCCCAAAATTGGGCATTGTCCCCCTCTGGCCTACTCCTGTTTTTTTGGGGCATTGTGCCACTGTCTGACCCCTTTTGCGCTGGCTGCGCCGTCCCAACCCCTGTGTCATTGTCCCCTTTGGCCTTCTGTTTGGGCTTCCGGTTCCCCTTTTTTTGCCTTTGCCCTCTCCCTTTTGTATTTTCCTGACTACCATGTGTTGTCCCCCCGTGGCCTCAGGGAATCCTTTTTTTCCACTCGTGTTGGCCTTTTAAAAATGGGGCCCGCCCCCGCCCCCCACCTTGCACTTGTTTTTACTCCAGTTTTTTTTTTCCTTTCGCCTTCTTTTCCCGGGGGACCTTCCCCCCTTAGTTTTTGGTAGTTTTTTCCCTTTGTCCGGGGTTTTTTTATTTAAACATTAAGGGGGCATTTTTGGCTTTTAACCCCAAAAAAATAAAGACCAAACCGCCCCTTTTTTGTACCCTAAAAACCCCAGGGTTTCCCCTGGAAATAGCAAAAGTTTTGGCGAAAAACAACTTTTTTTTTCCCGGAAATCGGGAAATTTTCGAAAGAATTTGGGAAAAAAATTTGGAAATGAAAAAAAGGTTTTTTTGGGATGGGGGCCCCTGCCTGTATAATTGTTTCCCTTTTTTTTTGGCTGTTTCCCCCCCTCATGTAAATAACCCCGGGTTTTTCTGGGCCCCCCGATCATGTTTAAAAGGGGATTTTGATTTGCCCCTTTTTTTTTTATTTACCCAAAATTTTTTTCTCCCCCAAATTTCTTTTTGACCATTCCCTTTTCCTAAATCTTAATGGTTGGAAAATCAAAAAAATTATTTTATGAAAAGCAAATAATTTTTCTAAATCAAATTTTCTATTTTATTTTTTTTTTTCTTTTTTTTAAAAAATTTCCTATTTAAAATTTTAAAATTTTTCTTTTTCAGTGGGCAAACTTACAAATTAGCAAAGGATCAAATAATTATTTCCTTCACTGTATATTAGGATAGTGTGCCTTGTGACTGGTTACCATGTGGTAGAATGCCAAACATTTTTCCTGTTTGCCTCAGTTTTATAATACAGTTACTGGACATATGTTTTCAAAGGTGAAATTGAGTTTCACTTTTACAAATTAGAGACAATGGGATTTCCTGAGCTAAAATAACATACATTTTTTATTTCAATGCGCACCAATTTACTTCCAACAGAGTAAAGGTATCCTTCACAAAGTCTCTGCTGTTCAGAGTGGCTGTAGTGTGGCCTTCTGTCTTCTGAAAAGATCTGTATCCCATGATGTATAATATGCATAAGTTCCTTACCATGTTTCAAAGAGTCTTTGGGGAACCAAGATGCGTTTTTTACTCTGCTTCTACAATACCCTATCTTCATTGTAGAAACTCCACAGTGGGCCACTATGCCATCAAGTTATGTACCCTAGTCTCCAAATTACCCTGAAATAATCAAGCCCAATTGCTACCTTCTGAAACGGTCCTGCTGGTTGTATTAAATGTGAGCTGGCTATTCGGGATCTGTCAGCCTCCCTGGGTGAGCTCATAACACTTGCAATTCTCATTGACATTTAGTTTGCTGAGAGGTAGTAAGTCTGAGAAAGCTCAAGAACTAAACGCTTGGCACCAACTATCTAGAGAACACTTTAACCTTTGTCATTTCCATAGAAAAATCCTGAACTAGTGGAGAGACTCTGAGTTTTCTTGGAAAAACGGGCTTGAAGATGCAGTAACAATTTGTACCTTTCATGTGGGGCCAGTGAATATTTCCTACAGAACTGTCCAGTCAGGTCAGGAAACTTTAGCATCAAGGGTTCATTGGAGAGGTAACCCTAGGTAAAGATTCCTCCTCTCATTGCCTCATTTTGTCAGCCACCCTAGTCTCCCTGTCAGAAGCAAGCTTTACAGTGTCAGCTTTTCTGGACACTAGCTTTATAGACAGTTTTATTCATTGTTCCTCTATCAGTAGAGAAGTCCTGGCTGGGTTTCTCCAGTATTGTACATTAACATTAAGTCCACAGACTTAAATCTCCTTCCTCATTTTGTCAAAATACACTTGCTCTAAGCTCCTAACCCTTTTCTGGCTGTAATGTTATTCCCAATTCATTGACTGCTCATCAGGTTAAGCATTGCCTCACCTTCTTGTCACGTTTGCTAACTGAGGTGGTTCCTCTGGGCCACCGCAAGCGTAGATGGTGATACTCGCGGTGGTAGCCAACGTGCGGAACCAGGACACTAGACAGTGGTAGTGGTGACAGGTCACAGAAGTGTATATCCGTAGACTGGTAGCAGAGTCTCAGACAGGTAGCAGAGTTATCAACAGATAGTAGCAGATGAACACCACGTGCGGAACAGCAGACAAACAGGAACACTGGATAGTGCAGGGTTAATGCAGGTACTCTGAAATACTGGTAACTCGAGGGTTAATCAGCAGGAGCACAGTAGACAGGGGTCAAGCTCAAAGGATTCACACCAATGAACTGGACAGGAACAAAGGGAGGAAGTTCCTTATAAAGCCAGGGTTCACAGGTTAAGAGGCAGGGAATTGGGACACTGACCTTTTAAATACAGTGCCACATGTGCGCCCGCCCTGGGTGCAAGGGAGCCAGAGGAAGAATGGCAGACTCGTATCTGCTGGCAGGGACACTTGAGGACACCACCGCAGTGGCCAGGAGACGGCATGCCCGCTGCTCTGTGCGTGAGCCGCGGCATGAACCGTGACACTTCTGTTCATTAGGGCATGTCTCCACAGTACAGGTTTTCTGCTGGTTTTTCAGGCGGTTTGCAATTTTGCAGACCGCCTGAAAAAACGGTAAAAAATGAGCACAATGGGGCTCTATGGAAAAAACGTGCAGCAGGCCCCACTGCACGGGTTTTCCGCCCGGCAGTTTTTCTGCTCGCGGGCCACCCGCATTACATTGTGCTTGCAAAATCTTCCGTCCGGTTTCTGGACGGAATATGTGCAAGCCAATATAAAGGGGGAGGGCTTTTCTCCGCTCATTGCGAAGAAAAGCCGCCCTCCCGCCGCCATCTGCACTGCACACAAATCGGACAAATACCGGTCGGTTTATCCGACTGGTATTTGTCCCTTGCCATGGGGATGCAGCCTTAGTCTCTGTCAAGCCAGTTACTTTGACCATTACTAGACTCAATAGATATCACGGTGGATATATGATGGTATAACTTATACCTTGTCTTATACCTTAATTATTGCTACTTATACTGCAGTTTTAGTATATTGTCAGTAGGTGATGGTTCTAATTCACAGCTGCCACTATAAATCCCGTGGCTAGGGATGAGGCCACAAAGACTAATCTCACAGAAAGCATAAACCTAAGACCCTAATACTAAAATATACCTTTAATGAATCGAATTAAAATCAATAGCAAAATCTACAAAACACGTTACCACGAATAAATCAAATAACAGGAACACCACTAATAACAATTTACCCTCTAATCATTCCTCCTCAAAACTAATATAATGAGTAAATATTATGTACAATCAAAGGATGTTTTTGCTTATGGTTAGATGATACACCAGCTACAATAGCCCTAAATATTGTCCTATATTGGTCCCTAAGGTGACTATGGAGTGTTCGTCCCAAAAGGGACGGCCCCCATACAACGATGACTGACCCTATATTAAGACCCTAACTCTATTTGAGGAGTTGAGAGGTAATAAGAAAATTATATCCACAGGAAAAAATCACCCCCTCTTCTGACGCGTTTCTCCCCTATAAGGTCATAAGGGTTTTTCAGGGGATCCAGAATGCGGCTAATAGACCCACAATGGGATCTTGTCACAATAAACCCACAGTGGAGTCTTGTCCAGTCAGTAATCCTAGCCAATACTAAAGTGAGTTCCTTAAATATTATAAAACTACACCCCCTCTAATTAACAAACACCAATCACTAAGTTGGTTACATAATGCAGAAGGTACATACCATCTCCGTTTCCCTCGTGTGCATTTCAAAACGCTGCGTTCTGGAAGTGTCAACACATCCGGATCCGTCTTGTGTCCCAGCTACTTCCGCACACATCCGGCATCGGGTAAACACACTAACATAGCATAACATCGGACTCTTCTGCACATGCGTGGTTACGATCCTTCAGTGTGACATGCACTCACGGTCACTTCCGCAATTGCGCTGTCCGGGCTGTTGAATATATTACCCGATTAGTCTGCCAGATCTTCCATGTATATTATTGCACCTGCGTACTTAATATAGTATACGTACGTCTCTTCTCGTGGTTATCTCTGTATGGCTCTGATATATCTAATGTGCGCATGCGTCCCCACTAGTTTAATCATCATAAGGAGAAGTCCCGACGGATTTTTCAATCCCTAGTGCGCATGCGTGCCAGCTCGATACAGCCCAATTGTAACCGGTTTAAATCTCTTTTCAAAGCAGGAAACCCCTGCCTTCTATATATTAGGAGATAGTACTTATATGATAAAAAAAAATATATTTACCTCCATATCAAAATAGTAAATAAACCATATTAAATCAATCAAGAATAAACTGATGACAATTATCCTACTCAATAGAACCTAATGGCCAGTATGATATATACTGCACCAACATGGGATAATCTTAAAGACCATACCTAGCAAAAGTTTACTAACAAAAGTTTACTAACTGATTAAAAGGGCCTTAAAACTGAGAGTGGGGTATATATTGATAAAGCAATCCAATCCTTATATTACAAACATAGGTTATAAACAATACAAATTACTAGTTCTAATAAGAGATATAAATAGGAGTAAGAACTATCATGTTCAGATATCCCACGGAGGTTGTAGTCCCTAAGAGGAAACATAAGAGCGATGAACAGTCACAGAAAGCATCCAAAATATAGAAATTCATTCAAACCCTTTGGTTGAACTGTTTGAAGCCTAAAAGTCCATTCAGTTTCCTTCTTCAAAAGTTTCTTATCAAAATCTCCTTTTCTCGATGACTGTCAAATTTTTTCACTCGCCAGGAATGTAATTCTTGCGTAAATGCCACCATGTTTTAACCAAATATGTTGAGCCAGGGGCATGTCACAACGATTTTTAATATTGCCTATATGTTCACCAAACCTCCTTTTCAGAGTTCGTGCATGTTATGCTATGTTACTGTGTTTACCCGATGCCGGATGTGTGTTGACACTTCCAGAACGCTGCGTTTTGAAATGCACACGTGGGACGCGGAGATGGTATGTACCTTCTGCATTATGTAACCAACTTAGTGATTAGTGTTTGTTAATTAGAGGAGGTGTAGTTTTATAATATTTAAGGAACTCACTTTAGTATTGGCTAGGATTACTGACTGGACAAGACTCCACTGTGGGTTTATTGTGACAAGATCCCATTGTGGGTCTATTAGCCGCATTCTGGATCCCCTGAAAAACCTTTATTACCTTATAGGGGAGAAACGAGAGGGGGTGATTTTTTCCTGTGGATATAATTTTCTTATTACCTCTCGACTCCTCAAATAGAACTAGGGTCTTAATATAGGGTGAGTCATCGTTGTATGGGGCCATCCCTTTTGGAACGAATACTCCATAGTCACCTTAGGGACCAGTATAGGACAAGATTTAGGGCTATTGTAGCCGGTGTATCATCTAACCGTGAGTAAAATCATCCTTTGATTGTACATAATATTTGCTTATTATATTAGTACTGAGGAGGAATTATTAGAGGGTAAATTGTTATTAGT
This sequence comes from Phyllomedusa bahiana, assembly GCA_025379985.1. Classification (NCBI taxonomy): domain Eukaryota; kingdom Metazoa; phylum Chordata; class Amphibia; order Anura; family Hylidae; genus Phyllomedusa; species Phyllomedusa bahiana. The sequence continues at coordinate 15,001 of JAODAL010031385.1, forward strand.
GGTGTTCCTGCTATTTGATTTATATGTGGTAAAGTGTTATGTAGATTTTGCTATAGATTTTAATTAAATTCACTAAAGGTATATTTTAGTATTAGGGTCTTAGTTTTGTGCTTTCTGTAAGATTAGGTGATGGTTCCCCATCTCATTTTGCTATGGGGCACTATAGACTCTAGTTACGCACCTGATCATGTGCCACAGTGCAACTTGTGTTTGTGAACACCATGAGGTCTCTTCACCATACCATACTGTTTTTGCCTTCTGTGCTGCAGCAGTCCAATTACACTGTTCTTCTGCTTGGACCTCTTTGGTCCTTGGGCCAATAATGAAATCCCCGCCATTGCAGAACTTCAGCATCTACTGAAACATATAAATTTAGCATACATATTTTCTTTCTGCTCTCTGTGTTATCAAAGAGTGTAGCATGTTCCATGCTCTTTTTTTGCTGTAAATGGGCATATATTGGCCAGACAGAGGCCAAAGGTACAAACTTCTGACTTGTGTTTGGCAGTAGAAGCCTGTGGGCATATTCAGCGTGTAAATAAGAAGCTTTCCTGACATACACGCTAAATGGAGTACATGGAATAGTCTTGTCACGGTTACCATGTGGCCGAGAACTGCTGCAGCAGCCAGCGTCAGTGATTTTCAATTAGGTTAATAAGAGGATGCATGGATTTGCAGGTCAACACCCAGTAGCAATCAGAGTTTATCAGTGTCTACTGCTTCTTAACCCCTTAATGCCCGCCCGCCGACTTTAGACATCGGCTGGTGCGGGTCGTTCGTCTGCAGCGACATCCTTAGACGTCGCTGCAGACATCGGAGTTTGCGCTGGGATCAGGGCTGTACTACACAGCCCCGATCACCCCTGCGAGCACCGGGTAGCGGAGGAAACCTCCGCAACCCGGTGCTTTAACCCTTTGATTGCCGCATTGCGTTACTGCAGCGAAATCAAAGGGTTCCCCTGCTCTGTCGACTGATCAGAAAACCCGGTGACCTGACAGAGCCCAGGGAACGGCTGCACAGTCAGCTCTGGGGACCTAGAGTGGCCCTAGAGCTGTCTGTGTATGAAGCCAGTGACCAGGATGCACTGTGTGCTGTCCAGATCACTGCCTGTGTCAAACTGACACAGATTATAATGTATTAGAATATTTATATATGCTAATACATTACTAAGTGTAATAAAAAGTAAAAAAAAAATGTTAAATAGTTCTCCCTTCAGGGGAGTAAAAAAAAAAGTAAAAAAAAACCATAAAAAGTGTAAAAAAAAAATGAATCAAATAATAAATAATAAAATAAAAATAAATTTTTAATAAAAAATAATTGTGCATAAATTGCACACACAAAAAACCTACACATACTTGGTATCTACACGACCGTAATAACAAGAGATGGGCGAATTGATTCTAACGAAGTGGAATTCGTTTGGGCTTTCAGGAAAACTTCGGGTCGGACGGAGGTCATAGGTTGGGGTACTGCGGGTGAACGAAGTGTGCGTCTGAGTGATAAAATGGCGGTGAGCACATGGCGTTACATGGGGCAAAGCACTCTGGATGAAGAAGGGCATAGCTTGCATGACATGTGCAGAGATGAAGCCAATCAGAGACCGGCGGCATTCTGTGACGTCACCGCACTATATAAGTCCGGGCGCGACGCTGGGAGCTCATACCGCTCTCACTGTACTGATCAGGAATGGTGTGCCGCGGCTGATTGTTACTGAAGAACTGATTTTTTATACAGCGATTTTTGGGGGGTGTCTCAGCTTGTCTCAGAGAATGCTTCTCTTAATGTTCAATTTCTGATAATTTAGGTTATTGGATCAGAAGACCAGTGTGAGTCAAGCGCAGCTACATATACATTTTAATGCTATCTGCTCACAGCACATTGAATATAAAAGGGAGATCTAAGCCAGTTCCTGTTGTATTCATTTAAAGAAACAGCGTTTTTACAATACAAATACCACTTCATGTTTGGCTGCTCAATTCTTTTGCGCAATTTACATCCAGGGGTTATAAAGCGTTGTTTTTCTGCTGTGGTGCCAAAAAAAAAAAACATCTTTTTCACCGCCAAAAAATAAAATTTTCCTGTAGCATAATTCACAAGCGAAGGTTAATTACAATTTTTTCTCTTGTTGTGTAGCACAAAATATACGCCATTGTAACACGCTACAAAGCTAGTAGTTTGTGGCTGCTCAATTCTTTTGCGCAATTTACATCCAGGGGTTAATTAAGCGTTGTTTTTCTGCTGTGGTGACTAAAATAAACCGTCTTTCACCGCCAAAAAATACATTTTTCCTGCAGCCTAATTCACAAGCGAAAGTTAATTACAATTTTTTCTCTTGTTGTGTAGCGTAGAAAACACGTAATTGTAACACGCTACAAAGCTCGTAGTTTTTGGTTGCTCAATTCTTTTGCGCAATTTACATCCAGGGGTTATTTAAGCGTTGTTCTGCAGTTGTACTCAGTAAAAGAAACTTTGTTTTTCACCGCCACAGAAGAAATTCTGTAGCATAATTCATATCCGAAGGTTAATTAAGCCTGTTTGTGATTTTATATTTAGTAAAATACACAGAGTTTTTAAATGGCACATACAAGTACATTTTTTCTGCCCATTTGTGGAGCGCAATTTATATCCAAGGGTTACCCAAGCTTCTTAGTGGGTTCATTTGGAGTCAAATACAGGGTGTGTATTTATCATATACAGATATCTTCATCAAACAGTGTCTGTACATTTTAGAACAAACAGTATGTCAGACAGAAGGTGGCAGGCTCTTCACCTGCGAGTGGCAGAGGCACAAACATTCCAGGCCCAGGTCGCAGCACAGCAAGGGACGTCGCAGCAGGGGTCACTCGGTGAGGCCACAACTGCCGCTGTCATTCAGCGGCCGTGTGTTGTTCAGCAACCCAATGGTTCATGAATGGTTGATAGGTCTCCACTTCCCCAGATGACATCGAAAAACCCCAGTCAAGAGTGGTGGGAAACGTCAGACAACCTTAGTTGGCATCCCCCGGGAAAGGGGCAGCGGCCCTCCCTGTTCAACCCCCTCTGTCCCCTCCGGTTCCCCGCCAGAGATCTACTATGTGGTTGGGATCTCAGCGCCACTATATAGCGAGGATGAACAATTTTGAGGAGGGGCAGTCTGAGCTTATTTGGCAAGCTGAATGAATAAAAGAATGGGCCCAATCATCCCCTGCTTTTGGCAGTAGTGCTCGTGGCAAAGTATAAATGGTGAGAGTGGCATGGAAAGGGCATGTTGTGAGTAGTTTTGAGCGATTATTTTCGAAAACGTTGACAATTGGCACATCGTTTTTTTGTTGATTCGAAAATTTTTTACGATCATGCGGATAATTTAGGTTAAAAGCTGTGCATCTCTATTAAGGATCGGCCATTTTAGGGCGCTTTCCTGTCATTTTGAGCGGCACAGGCAAATAGGCTTACAGAATAGTAGGCAGAGGTGAGATGTGTGTGCGACGTCAATGACAGGGATGTGTATGGTTGCGATTGGCTGGAATAATCACTATGACCTCGGTTTTACATAGAACAGACGTTTACTGTTTCAGCTCAGATGTCTCTCAGCGTCTCAGAGCAGAGAGGACGTGCGCTCGGCTTGTGTCTAACAGCTCAGCGAAGATTATTTCTTTTTCTTCACAGAGAAACCTCTACTATTAGCTGTGATCTTCATTAAATTTTTGTTAGCATAGAGATTTGGAAGATTTTATTGTAGTTAAGGTAGAGAATTTTTTAAAGCAGCATCTACGCTGTAAAAGGTCACGGGGGGGAGCGAAGGGGGGTTCCCCGCGGGCGAACCACAGCAAGCTCCAATAAAGAATACTGGATAAAGTTACCAAGGGGACTTAGTGGTAGACATTGTCTGCAATAGTTTTCTATTGAAAAATATTTCCTGGTTATTGGGCCAGCCTGAACTTATAGGATTAACACATCTTTTTCTAGTAAAATGCAGGTCTCTTTGTTAGGTGCAAAAACTCACTTTATTATCCAGTATACGTTTCAGATAGGTGTTCAATTTTCATTTTTGCACATTCACCTTTGTTGATATAATCACTCCTTGCACTTTAATTTGAAATCCAGCAATTTTTATAGTCACCACAGGTGGAATTGAAAGGGGCCAAAAAATGTTTGTTATTATTCGAATTAAATAACGATAGTGTTTTTGACTTTGGCGCACTACAGCTTTGTTCATCTGAGGCAGCTTTGATTAATCTGAATCCAGCAATTTTATAGTAACCGCTAGGTGAATTGAAAGGTGCCAAAAATATCATGTATTATTCGACAACATAACTGGATAGTGGTTTTTTGACTTATTGGCGCATACAGCTTTGTTCATTGATGCAGCTTGCACTTATATACTGAATCCAGCAATTTTTTAGTCACCACAGCGTGAATTGTAAGGTGCCAAACTAATATCTTGTTATTATACGAATACATAACAGATACGTGTTTTTTGAGGGACATTGGCGCACTACAGCTATGATCATTGAGGCAGCTTGCCACTTAAATCTGGGGGAAAAACAGCAAATTTTTATAGTCACACAGGTGAATTGAAAAGGTGCCAAAATTATCTTGTATTTCGTATACATAAACAGATAGTGGTTTCGTTTTGACTTTGACGCACTATCAGCTTTATTATTGAGGCAGCTGCACTTATATTTGATTACAGCATTTTTATAGTCAAAAAGGTGAATTGATAGGTGCCCAAAAAAATATTTGTATTATAGAATACTTAAACAGATAGTGGTTTTTTAATTTTGGCGCAATACAGCTTTGTTCATTGAGGCAGCTTGCTCTTAAATCTGAAATTACATGCAATTAATATAGTCACCAACAGGTTGAATTGATTGGTAGCCAAATAAGACCTTTGTTATTTATACCGAAATTACATTTAGATACGTGTTTTTTCGAACTTTGGCGCAGGCCAGCATTGTTGAAAGATCTTCTTTGCAGTAAATTTGAAATTCAGCAATTTTATAGTCACCACAGGTGATTTGATAAGTGACCAAAAATACTAGTATTATCCGATTACATTTTAGATACGTTGTTTTATAACTTTGGCGCAGGGCAGCTTTGTTGTAGATCTACTTTGCAGTTAAATTGAATCCAGGCAATTTGGTAGTCACCAAGCGTGAATTGATAGGAGCAAAAAATACCTTTTATTATCCGAGAATACATTCTCTGTTTACGGGTTTTTTCACTTTTGCGCAAGGCTAAGCTTTGTTGTTAGATCTACTTTGCAGTTATATTTGAATCCAGACAATTTGTTTTGATTTGAGGGATTTGAGAATAGCTGTGATTATGCCGTCTTTTAATAAGAGACTTTCCAAAAAAATCTTCCATACATTCTTCAAATTTTTATATTTCTCAACATGGGGCGATAATTCAGGTGGTTATGCGAGCTAAGTAGTGGGGGGAGGACATGGAGGTTGAGGTACGAGAGTTAGGTGCTCCTTCCAGCTTTGATGGCGGGACAACCACGCTTTGCCAGGGGATCGTCAGTTGCAGGACCGTCAGCCTGTCATCGCTGGGTCAGGGCCCTGTGGAATCTCGGTATCGAACAAGCAACCTGCATCCAGCAGTCCTTACCTCCTCGTTTCTCCCAGTCACGGCACAAAATGTCGTCATCAGCATCACCAGCATCCGTCCAACATGAAGCAGCCCAAACGTCAAAACTCGGTGTACCCAAACTGTGGATAATCCATTTTTCTGAGACCTCTTTGATGACAAAATGCGGGTGGGTCAGAAGCATGTTAAAGTTCAAGTAAGGACAAACAAAGAGGAGGATTTCATCTGCTCTGACACCCAAGTTTACTGATGCCATCAGAGGAGGAGAAGGAAGCCGATCAATCGCCAAAAATCCCGGGCGGTCGGCAACGACCTGCAGTCGTCTTGCTTGTAGGCCCGCAGCTCCTGATTGCAGGAATGTTCAGGACGACACAAGTCAAACTGTGAGGAGGATGATGATGACGACATTGCGGGATCCTACGATGGGTTCTTTTACAGACAGAATTTTGCTTTTGCGAGCGATTCTCTCACTGGACGAGGAGGAAGACCGATGGGGGGTAGTGGTCGTATGGGTTCCGCCTTCAAAAAGGCGAGAATAGGGCGCGGTCGCTGAAATACCGCTGATATTGATTCCGCCCAGCCACGGTCAGAGCAAAACCCCGCTCTCGCTTAATCGCCGTCACAAAGGTCCAGGTCCTCTCAAGCCCTGGGCCTCTTCTTTTGAAACAAGCTCTGATTCACCCAGCGATGTCATATGCAGCCTTTGCCGTAAACGCATAAGTAGAGGCAAGGACATTAAATGTGGTTAAACCACCACCAACTATGTCTAGTCAACATCGCAGCGAATGCATGAGTTTGAAATGGACGGGAATCACTTGGCCAAAAAAGGCCAGGGGACTGACGCGGGCTCCAACACTGTCCACCCTCTGTCTCCGCCTCCTCCTCCTCCGCCACCACCATAGCGTTCCTTCATGCCACTGGCCCATGTCTCTCAGAGTCATGATTCAGGGATCTGCCTGTTTCAGGACTCCCACCGTCGCAACGAGTACACCAGCACCACAGAAAGAGGTGACCCATCCTACACCCTTCTCCTTCAGCCAGTTTGAGACCTGCATGCCATCACAGCGGACAGTCTAGCAAGCCAGCCTTCTGTCTTTCACATGTTTGGGAGCAAAAGAATCACCTTTAACCCAAACCATCCCAAGCCAAAAAGCCTGGAATGTCGGCATTGGCCAGGCTTTTGGCCTTGAAATGTTGCCTTTCCGTCTGGTGGAACACAGATGGCGTTCCGCCAACGTCATGGCCTTGCTGCCCCCAATACCAGATTGCCGAGCCAGGCATTTCTTTGCCAGAAAAGCCGTCCCTGCCTGGGTCCAGACACTTTGTCATCTATAATTTCACAGCGCAATTGTCTGCATCTAGTGGCCGGAAAAAGTCCATCTGACCACCGACACAAGAGACTAGTAAGACGGGCCCAAGGACGCTATTTCTCTGTGAAAGTCACTGTGGGAGAGCTGGGTGGATGTTCTCTGGGGGTGACGGTGGCTCTCAGATCGCGCGGCCCACCAAACACGCTCTTCAAAAAACGCTAGCAGGGGACGTTGCAGGGTTCTTTCCCCCATGGTCCTCTGGTGGCATCTCGTGCCAGAGGACAACCAGGCCGTGGTGAAATAATATGTCTGGGACCGTCCACACAAAGCGTCAGGAGATGGTGGGGACGGCTCTCCGCAACGAGATGGGACCTAGCGTGGCTGCGGTGCCAAGAACCTTGTGCCAGGCATAAGGTGTGTGCGATAACGGGCGATATTGTGGCCGCCCTTAAGATCGGTTAGGACTGGAGCACATCCCTTGCCCTGGACAATGTCATGAAACTTGTCGTCCAGAAATTTCTAAGAGCTACCCGGGTCTGGACTGCTGCTGAGGAAGGCTCGAAGTCTAAGTTCGCACTTCTGCCGTTCGCCACCCTGCTTCGTCCACCTGACTGCGTTGCAGCGTAAGCTCGGCCTCCCGGTAACCGTCTCATTTTTGACGTGGCAACACGCTGGAATTCCACCCCTCCACATGCTCACAAAGATTGTGGCAGCAGCGCAATGCCATTACGCAGTACGAAGTGACACATGCCTTGACAAGAAGCGGTGCGGACATAGGAGGTTGTTGTAGACACCGAGAGAGGTGGAGGCAGGTGAAAGAGCTCTGCACCATCTTGGCCAGTTGTTGAAGAAATGACACCAAAATGGTCAGTGGGACAATGCCCTTGTCAGATGAAGCCATTGTGGTGATCTTAGTTCTGGAAATGATCGTTGGACACTCTGAAAACAAACAGGTTCCGCCAGCGACGGAGGAGGAGACGGGACACAGATGCGGGACAACGGAGCCCATTTCTCTCCGTCAAATCCACAAGGCCGGACAGTTTCACACATTTCATCGGTCTTCATTTGGCATGTGGTTCGGGTTCCAGGAGCTTAGTGCAAGGTGGGCATCAGCTCACAGGGTGCATCATTCAGCAAGTCAGGGCTGAGTTGAAGCTGTGCGGAGGCAGGGAGGAGGTGGAGGAGGTATTCCTTGACACCGAGACGCGTTACCGACGTTCCCTGCCTTGGAAAGAGGTTGGCGAATTTGAGGCGGAGGAGGAAGATGAGGAAGATTCATTTTGCTAGTGCCCCTCGACCAAGAGGCTTGGAAATCAAGGCTCCATCTCTCACATGAGTGCTTGGATGCTCCATTTCCTCCAACTTGATCCTCGCATTTAAGGCCCATCAAAATGAACAACAGTTACTGGGTGGGCCCCCTCCTGGGATCCCCGGGTCACAAAAAAACAAAAACTCAGCACTTTCCTTCCACCCACCAAATAGAGAGTCAAACATGCAGGAAATGTGAGACCTTGCTGATTGATCAAACTGGAGACATCTGTATGCTGTCTGAATCACGTTCCCAATGTCATGGTGGAAAAACAACATCAGCGAACGTTGACAGCAGTTAGAGTGCATGTAGCGTAGCGGCTGCAGGCAAGGTGGGCAGAAAGCCTAATGGCGCGTGGACCAATGGCAATCTTTGTTTACCACTCACCTACGCATTGCAATGCAGGCACACATCTCAACCACACAGAGACCAGCTTAAGATCATGGTGCACGACTATCTGGTCTCAAACACCGATGTTTTTGTATGTGTTCGGACCATAGACTTCTGGGTATCCAAAATGGAGACGAAGCCCGAGGCTGCTCGTAACGCAATAAGAGGTGTTGTCTAATGCCCCTGCAGCCAGCATCATATCTGAGCAGACCTTCAGCACAGCTGGGAGGAGTCATTACAGACAAACGCATCCGGCTTTCCTCACGATAATGTGGATCGTTTGAATTTCATAAAGATGAATCCGGCATGGATTCTGATGATGTTGTGGCCCCAATTGCCGAGGTCCACGATTAGTTTGCTATCAACTTACACATTCCTCTTCAAACTGGAAATGGTTCCTCTTGATAAATTTTTTTTTAAATGAATCATTTATTACTGCAATTTTTATTCTCTTTTCCCATTCAGTTTCATTTTGCTGGTTTTGCTTGTGAGGAGATGTAAAAGGGACAGGGCAAGGTTTCATGACTAAACACGTTATTCCTTTTAATCACTTTATCTTTAGAAGTTTTTCGCATTGTTCAATGGTTTTGAAGGGTCATGTTGCTGTGAGATACGCTTATAATTATGGTCCTTTGGAACAGAAATTGTGGCTTTTTAAGTGGCATTTCTTCCCTCACAATTTTTAATAGTGGGATTGAGAAGTCATATTTATAATTTTTTGGGGTCATTGTAGTAGTGAGATACAGCAATAATCATGGTCCTTTGGAAACAGAAAATGTGGCTTTTAAGTGGCATTTCTCCTCACAATTTGTTATTGGACGGCTCTGAGAATGTTATATTATATTTTTTTGGGGTCATGTAGCTGTGAGATACAGCAATATTCATGGGTCCTTTGACAGAACTGTGGCTTCTCAGTGGCATTTCTCCCTCCCAATTGTTAACCAGTGCTTGAGAAGTCCATTTTATCAAGTTTTGGGTCATGTGCTTTGGAAATGCAGCAATATACCCAGGTCTATTATATAAAAAAATGTTGTTTCTAACAGGACATATGTATTTCACAATTGTCCAACAGTGGATCAAGGGTCATGCTTTGAATTTCTTTGGGGGCATTTTGCTTTGAAAATGAAGATATTACTACCGGTCCTATTATAAAAAAAAGATGTTGTTTTAAAGACATTTTTTCTTTTCACAATTTTCAAGAGTGGCTCAAGGGGGATTGGTGCTGTCAGAAACAGGCATAGGTAGGGACACTGTTAATGGACACCATATTAAAAAATGACTTGTTTTTGCAAGAATCTTTAACATAGCTATCAATCCATATTTTGAGGAACAACTCATTTAACACAATTAAAAAAAGAGAAACAAAGGACATGGTTGGTATTCCATCCGATTTTACAAAATGTGATTTCTAGAAAAAAAAAAACTACTAAAAAACTTGCATGTACAAAATAGCTGGTTAAAAAATTACTTTGATTGTTACAAGGGAGGTACAGGAAAACTTGACAAGATGTAGGTTATTCAAGTGGAAACATGGAGTATGGAGCAAGGACACAGAGAAAAAGTTACAGAGACAATTTCCTCAGTTACGTGAGTAATAATAAGAAAAAGAATGCCAGAAAAAGGAACACGGGTGGAACAGGAGCGTTATCACCAGTATTTCCAAGTGAAAGCCTCAATTGGTCCGTCATTCATACGGACGGGGAGGGGACAACGCTACCCAGGGACAGGGGGACAGTATATGTCCCAGGTGAATAAACTAAAATTGGTGGTTGAAAAGACTCTTTTTCCCGGCTCTTTTTGAATCTTGTTGGTCAGACAGGTTAATGGTCTTCTGCGGTACAGGACAGATACTAGTCAATGTCCAGTTGACTAAAATGGTGGTTGAAAGACTCCTTTTTCCGGGGAACTTTTTAATCTGGGGGTTCATGCAGGTTTGGGGCCTCATGCATGTTGCCCCAGGGGACAGGTATAGTCAATGTCCAGTTTACTACAATGGTGGCTGGAAAGAATCTTTTTCCGGCACTTTTAAATCTGGGGGTCATGCAGGTTTGGGGCTCATGCTGCGTTCAGGACAGGGATATTCAATTTCCAGTTCAAGTAAGGATGATGGTTTCAAAATCATTACATGCTTATGGCACTTTTTATATTTGTGGGTGATGCAGGTTTAAGGGTCATGCGTGGTACAAGACAGGGATAGGATGGTATGTTTGTCGTGATTTTTTTTCTGTGGCTTTTATAAACTAAGTGTGTTGCTAGATGTAGCAAGTATCCATTTGACTGTTGTGGATGTTAATCTCTGTTCTCCAGCACCTTTGTGTGGGTGTAGAAATGAATGGTGTTGTTGCTTCCAATTAGACTTTAATGGTCATCGCTCATAATCGGACTGCTCCACTATCGACTATTTTGTCGATGTTGGTCGACTATCGACCATCGACCGATGCGGTTGGTCAAAGTAACCGCTCCACACTAGTTGTGAGCGGGTCAGCCTCTGCATACCATGGACCGGTAGATGAGGACAGCAGTGAAATGAAACACAAATAGCATGTTGATGTAGCCGACGCAAATTGAGGAGCCGGCTGAAGGCAAGGGCTTTTCATCGTCAGGAGAACGAGCGGCGTCGCTTGCGCTCAGGCAGCGCCGCAGCCAGCAAGTGGGTCGTGTTTGTGGCCGTGAGTCAGCAGGATAGATGCAGCAGTTTGAGGTCGGGAGCCAAGCGGCCGGGGGTTAAAACCCGCTTCGCAGGTCCAAGAAAAGTAGCGGCACCAGGGGCCTCAGCGAGGCGCGGTGCATGTAGTCACTCAGTGCGGAGGTTGGCGGGTAAAATCCGATAATCGGCGGTTGTGACAGTTCTTTGCACTAAGACACCGAAGGAAGCCGAATGATGGGTTATGTAGAATCTGTAGGGCAGGAATGTGAGCGTGGCCAGGGAGTAACGTTGGCACACGGCCTGCGTCAACACATGCAGAGTCACCATCCGGTGGACCTGGGAGAAACGTGGCTCAGATGTGGGTGGGTCCATGCTGCACCGCAGCCAAGCAACAGCAGCAGCAACGCCCATGGCACGCATTGCCATTGCAGCCAGTCAAGGCTCCACACCTTGCAGAAGGGAGCTGTTTCTCTTTGACATCCCTCTCACCGGTCAGTGCTCCTGCTCCTCGCTACTAATGGCGCCAGCAGTCGTTCTGCGAGGCGATTGCAAAGAGACAAAAGTCTGTGTCCAAACCATCCTAAGGTGCAGATGCTGACCGTTCTCCTGTCCAAGGTTGGTTGGTGCTGCAGGTAACTTATTTCTCCAAAATGGTGACTCTGCACCATTCAGAGAAAATAATGGCTTGTGCCGAGCGAGTGGAGAGTTCCAGCCGTAATTTATTATTCCAAAAAAGGCGTAGTACCAGATAACTTCATATAATATGTAGACAGTAGGGGGCCAGTTTCCTTGAGCTTATCGGGTTGGTTCCCAAGGTGCACGGTCCAGCGCGGACGTTCTGAGCTGTAAAAAAACTACGCGTTCAGGGCAGTTACTTGTCCTTTACGGCCCACTGGGTGTGAATTGTGGCTTCGGCCAGGCACAATAATACTTGGACCGGAGACGCCGTCTTCTCCTCACGTTGGCAAAACTGCGGCTCCTGACGACAATGTCCGCATCTCCACCACCACCACCATCTCAGGCATCCCAAGTACTGCTCCATCATCCACATGTGTTGGGCACAGCGGTGTGACACGCAGTCTACACCTGGCTTGCCTCGGCGAACGAACGTCACTCAGGGGAGGAAACTGTCCGCGTCAGCAGCGAGGATCAACATGTGTGTGGCGTTTCGCGCCAACTGCAAATCGGAAACATGGTGTAAGGACAATGGAGGAAATGGTGTCCGCCCTGCCCACCGAGGAGGGATGGTCCATGCGCCCTGCATGGTGCACGTGGTTCAATTCTGGTTAGGAAAAGGTTCCGAAGTCTTCCACCGATTTTCAGAAGATTCTGAAAATGGCCAGTTAAACTCACACGTTTTGTGGGGGCCCCCAGTTAACTGTGCATTGCACTTCATCCATTCCTACAAAGCCAGGAAAAACACCTACTCGAGTTGGCGCAGCGGCAGCAGAACGGCCCTCCCCCACCACACTTGATATGCGATGTTTCCAACCAATGGAATTCCAGCCTGCACATGTTGGACCGACTGTTATGAACAGACGAAGAAAGACATTAACGATTTTTTTTATGTCATGGAGGGACAGGAGTACTCCCCTGTTGTAAAATTTTGAATGTCGGCCAGTTGGAAGCTTATGCGGACAACCTGCTGTTGTTGAGGCAATTCGAGGAGGCCACGTTATTTTTCATCGCCAGGACTACGGGCAACGAATAACGTCATTCCAACTGCCTTCATGTCCTGGAACAGATCGCATGAAAAATCTGTACTGGGCAGGGGACTGGTGGGAGGACGTGGGCACTACCTCTCGTAGGCCAAATGAGTCCGGTGGGGGACTGAAATGGAGGAGGGAGGACATTGGAGCAGAAGCATTGTCTGGTGAAATGATGTGGATTTCTACCCAGGTGACAAGGTTGGAGCGAGCTGGAGCAGCTGGAGGGTAGATGGAGATGAGGGAAGACGAGGCAGATGACCTGCAAACACCGTGGCAGTATACAGTGGAGATGGAGGCAGGGAGCCCCTCGGAGTCACTTGTGCAGATGGCCCATACATCAGCCATGACGCCTCACCCAAACTGTGAGAAAAGAGTCTGTTCAAACTTCCTGCCTCAGCCCCTATTTTGATGCCGCCACCCGCCTGTGCCACACATCTGCTGACAGTTTCTTCATCTGCCCCAACCCTCTTTACCAGGGAACTGGTATTGCCACCCCCTCCACCCCCTTCTTTTTTGCCACTTTTTGACCTCATGCTGCTGTTGTTGCTGGTGCCATTGACATCCACACTGTGTCATTGTTGCCACTCTCTGACCCTCTGCTGTTGCTCCTGCCGCCTTCCCCCCCACTCTTGTCATTGTGCCACTCTTGGCCTACTATGTTTTGCCACCTCCAGTAAAGTCATTGTTGCCCCCTGTTTCTTTACCTCATGCTGCTGCTGCCTGGACCTACAACACTGTGTCATTGTGCCACTGTCTGGGCCTCATGTACTGTGTGGGGTGATGCCGTGACCTACACACTTGTCATTGTGCCACTGTCTGACCTTTATGCTGCTGCTGCCCGTCACCTCCACTCTCTGTCATTGTCCCACTCTGTGGCCCACTACTGTTTTGCCATCCAGAATGTCATTGTGTTCACTGTTGACCTCATGCTGGGGTGCTGTGGCTGCTGCCATGACCTAAAAACTGTGTCATTTTCCACTGTCTGACCTCATGCTGCTGCTGTGGTGCTGCCGTGACTACACAAATCTGTCATTGTGCCACTGTCTCACCTCATGCTGTGCTGTGGCTGCTGCCATTGACCTACACACTGTGTCATTGTGCCACTCTGTGGCCTACTGCTTTTTTTTTCCCACCTCTAGAATACATTGTGCCACTGTCTGACCTCATGCTGTTGCTGCTGTTGATGCCATCAACTCGACACTGGTGTCATTGTGCCACTCTGTGGCCTACTCCGGTTTTGCCCTCCAGAATGTCTTTGTCCCACTCTCTCACCTTGCTGCTGTGGTGCCGCCTTTTCACCTCCACACTCTGTCACTGTGTTGCCACCTGAGCCCTCAGTTTGTTTTTTTTCCAGCTGTCGCTGCCATGACTGTCAGGCCCATTCCCCCTTCAGTTTGTTGGTCTGTTTTGCCCTCTTAGTGCCCAGGGAATTTTATAGTGAAGCGATTTAAGGCGCGGGCAGTCATGTGCGTTTTCATACTAAAACACAACATTGTATGAAGACCAAACCAAGCTCCCTATGCATTTTTAAAAGCATGGCCCACAAACGTTTTACAGCACCCTGCAGGTTTCTGTGCAGCTTGGAAATAGCTGTTTTTTAACGTGATTCGTCCCAAAGTAATTTGGAACGAAGTTATTTTTTGTCGGGAAATTCGGCGAAGTGAGCGAGCCGAATTTCGAGAAATTCGCCCATCTCTAATAATAACCTGTAGAATTAATCTAACAAGTTATTAAGTGTGAAATGTGAATGGTGTAAAAAAAAAAAAATACTGCAATTATTTATAAGTGAACTTAAACTATTCCGGCATAAAGTACAACTTGTCTCAAATAAAACGAGGCCTCATACAAACTGCGTCATTGAAAAAATAAAAAAGTTACAACTGTTGAAACGCAAGGAGGCAAAAACTAAAATATTTTCTGGTCATTAACTAATGTTCAGGTGTTCGGTTTAAGGGGTTAATGGATGTGCAGATTTGTCGGTGTTGACCTGCAAATCTGGGCAGCCCCTTACATAAGCTAATTAAACATCACTGATTTAGCGTGCTGCATTGGTTCTTGGTTGAACAATGACCTTGCTGAGACTATATTTTTCCTTCACCTTAATAGTAGGAATACAGGGAACGGAGTGAACAGAGCCTACAACAGTATTAAAAATGAAGTTGAATGCAGTTTTAGTTGGACCTGCTCCCATTACTTTGCTTGTCAGATATTACATGTGAATAAGCCCTATTGTATAGTTTTTTTTACTTTTTCATGAACTAGAAATTTGATAAGTGGCAAGAAAGGTGGGCATAGAGTTCCAAGATATTGCTTCGGTGACATTTAATAACTGGAGTAATAGCAGCTTAACGGGGATTTGCCAGGACGCCAGTTACTTACCTCTTATAAGCACGGGAGTAGGATATAAACAAATCATGCTGAGTCATGAAGGCTGCAGGGGAGAGAGGGAGGGGGTGAGCAAGGAGTGAGGAATAAGGGAGCGTCTCAAAACTTAACTGAAATAATAAATTTACAACAGGGATTCTCAATACAGCAAGACCGCTCATAGACGCCTTTTCTTTCCTTCCCAAAAAGCTCATTCTTTTTCCCTGTCACATATAAGAAGTGTTTCACGCAAGCCCCTGTCAGCCCCTTTGGTCGTGCTAGGGGGAAGCTTTCAGGTAACAAGGGGGGGATTGAGAAATGCTTGCACTCAATCTTCACTTTTTGAATAACAAATTTAGAAAAGTGGTTAAATACCCATTTTGGAGGTTCCCACGTCAAAATTTACATGGTGGAAAAACCCCCTTTAAGTCATTTAAAATCCCACACCTTTGCAAATGTGAGCATGTGTCTCGAATTCATAAGACTATTGCCAGGTGTGTGCTTTTTACCCATAACCTTTTGAAAAGAAACAGAGAGTTTGTAAGAATATTTAAGAACATATTTTCAAGGGAAAAGACAGACCCCCTAAAAACATCGCCCATTCCTCACTCCTACCAGAACTCTCAAAAATGAATCCACTTATGTAATGTAGCTACTGTATATCCTTTTCCTAAAGAAAGTGTGGTTTTTAGATCATTGATTCCTGAAAGCTCTCTTTTAGGTTACCTTCACAAGGATTGGGTCCACTTCAGGGACACGTGAAGTAAAATCTATACACAAAAATCTGCAAATTTTTGTATGCAGATCTTATTCTGTGGACCCATTACAAAAAAACCTGCTCAGACCCGACCTATGTGAACATACCCTTATGTTTGGATCTGGTATTTCTGTTGTCATAAAGAGTTTATACTGAAATTATATTCTTGCCATATACAAAATAAAAGACAGGGAATATAAAGACCCCTTTAAAATGAAGGAGATTGATTAAAAATCTGACCCATATTGGTCTATAGAATAAGGTGGCTTAGTCTGATTAATCACAATTTTCTTTACATCTTGTGGATAGCCAAGTGCATGTGTGTAACGGAGGAGTGGATCCGCTGGGCCAATGCAAGCGATGATAGCTAAGCCACGCCAGGGGAAAGGAAACTAAGTAGCCCCCCGGGTTTTTCCCCAGAGCCCGCCGCAAAAACGGGATGGGCTTGCGCGGCGTGAGGCGACCCGGTCGTTACCCCTGACGGACTTGCTTGCATGGCGGCCGGGGGACAGCGTGGGACAGAAACGTAATCCGGGGGCGTAGTCGGGGGGCAGGGAAATCAGGGCAGGCAGCAGAGGTTCGAGTCAGAGCGGGGGAAACGGTCAGGGGAGGCGGCAAACAGGCAAAGTCAGGAAACGAAGCAAGCGGGGCTGGTAAAAAGGGTAAACAATACGGAACTCCAAACTCTTAACCACCAAAAACACACCAACAGACTGGCAGGAAGTACGGGGGCGGATACCTTAATAGGCCAGCGCCCGCAAAAACCAATTATCGGGGGCCGGCCCTTTAAAATTTTGAGAAGCCGGGGGCGCCCCGGGGCCCCTTTAAACGGCGGCCCCGCGCACACGCCGGGACAGGCAGGCGCGGCGTTCCTCGACGCGGCCAGGAAAGGGGGCGGGGCCGAGGCAGCAGAGGGGGGGTAGGGGCCGCCCAGCCGCCCCCAGACCCCCTGCGAGCGGGGAGATGGTCGCGGGGGCAGCGGAGCCCGCGACCCCCGTGACAATGTGTATAGCTTACCTTGAAACAAACCAGAATGCTGTATGGGAAGAAATCCAACTGACTTGGTAGTGTGATGTTCTGAGCACTGTTCTGCAAAGACACTTTTAGCCCTAGCATTTATGTAATTATTCCACTCACAAGAAAAAACGAGGTGGCACCGGTATACGTTTCTGCAGTCTATATAGTATATAGAAGAATGTTCGCTCAATACAGACGGGTGGTGCTCAGTAAAAAGAAAGTAGCACAATTTTGAAACCCAAAATTTCCCTTAGAAAAAATGTTTACGGCACTCACCCATTTTCCTCTGCAAAATCCTTTTTATTATAAAAATATATCGGGGAATCGGCACATTTCACAGACACAGCCAACAGCCGTTTCGCGTCCTTCGATGCTTTTTCAAGACATGACGGGGAATAGGACGTAAGCAGGTCTATTTAACTCCACCGTGATGTTACGTGAATAGATCCAGTTACACAATACCCAATGCATTAAACATATGACAAAAGACACATATTTTATACTAAAATCACTTAAACTAGACTACTACATTGTTACCTTTATAAAAATGAAGATAGATCGTTCCTATCATTCAATCCTAGAGGTCCAAGTGCTTCCATATCCAGAATCCATTTAGACTCTAATTGCAATAGCTTCCTATGCCTATCACCCAAATTTCTATCCAGGGTTACACCTTCTATCCCTGCAAACTGAATTTGTGATATATCACTTCCATGGACTTCCTGCATATGGGAGTCAAACCTAGGAGCCCCTTTACCAGTTTTTATTGAATAGAAATGTTCCCGAATTCTTTTAAACAATGGTCGGATAGTTTTTCCTATGTAATAGAAACCGCACTTACACCATATCGCATATACCACAAAGTCGGTACGACAAGTCATAAAATCCTTTATCCTATGTTCTATTTGACCGAGCTGTATATATTTATCATTTTTCATATATTTACAAAATGAACAGTTCCCACACTTGTGGTTTCCAATAGGGACTAGATCTTTTAGCCAATTTTTCCTTACTTTTCCATGACTACTATATACTAATTCATCCCGGATATTTTTACAGCGTCTAAATGATATTATCGGAGGTGATTTCATTCTCTCTTTTAAATCCTCATCAATCTCTAGGAGGTGCCAGTGCTTTCTGATTGAACTCTTTATATCTTCAGACATATCACTAAATTCAAAAGAGAAAATAAATCTATCCATTTTTCCCTTCTTTCTTTTCTTGTACAACAATTTCCTCCTATCCTGTCTAATTGCCCTATTAAAGGCTTTTGATATTAATATCTCATCATATCCTCTAAGTCTGTCAACCAGTTCCATAGCTTCTTCCAAAAAATCTGAATAAACACTATTGTTTTGTCTTAGTCTTAGAAACTGACCATAAGGAAGGGATTTTTTTACGTGATCAGAATGAAAACTCGTATAATGCAAAAGAGCATTAGTAGCATTAGGTTTTCTATATCCCCGTGTCACAATAGTCTCTTCTCTAATTTCAATCTCAACATCCAGAAATACTACCTTACTACCGCCAAAATTAGATGTGAACTGCATATTCACCTCATTTAGATTTATATACTCTACAAATCTGTCAAATTCATCCTCTGACCCAGACCATACCATTAGTATATCGTCAATAAATCTTGACCAATATACCAGATGTTTTAAGAAAGGATTATTTACATTATAGATATAACTCTCTTCCCAAAACGCCAAGAATAGGTTTGCAAATGTTGGTGCGACCGGAGTACCCATCGCAGTTCCTGTTCTTTGCATAACCCACTGTTCATTAAAACAGAATGCATTATGTTCCAACACAAATTGTAATAAGTCACAGACATAATCAATAAATCTTTGTTCCCTATTCGATCTAAACAAAAAAGATCGTACTGCTCTTATACCATCTTCATTTGTTGTTCTCGTATACAGGCTGACAACATCAATGGTTGCCAGCCCATATCCCGAGCACACATTCAAAGTATCCAAATTTTTTAACAAGGATTTAGTGACCAACAGAAACGAGGGGACATTCTCTAGTAATGGGCGTAATAACCAGTCAAGATATTGTGAGACTGGTTCTGTAATTGACCCTATTCCTGCAATAATCGGCCGTCTGGGTGGACATTCCATGTCTTTGTGAACCTTGGGTAAAAAATACCATTTAGGTTTTGATGGTTTTTCCCTAAATAATTTTTCTGCTAAATGGTTAGATAAAAATTTATCTTGTATAACTCTCTGTAATAGTGTTTGTAATTTACCTTTAAAATGAATGGTTGGATCTTTCTCTAATTTCTCATATGTATTTCTATCCTGCAATTGATGGTTTGCCTCACTTTCATAGTATGATCGATTCATGATCTCTATATTGCCCCCCTTGTCCGCGGGCTTCACCACTATCCTCTCATTACTCTTAATTTCTCTTAGAGCTTCTAGTTCTTCATTAGTGAGATTCATTTCACTCCTAGGATATACCAGTGCTTTCATATCTCTCAATACTGCTTCAGAAAAATTAGACAGCATGGAGCCCGGGGACAAGGGGGGAAAAAAACACGATTTCACTCCTCCTTGAAATCTTTCCTTAATCTCATTTTCCTTTATGTCTCCAAAATCTTCACATTCTTCATCAAGAAAAGCTAATAAGCTCTCAGTTATTTCTTTGTCCAAAGCTGATAAATCATCTCTCACTAAAAAACCCATTTTATTAACTTGTGTATTTTTCTCCCCTTCAGATCTATCGCTGCATCTGGTCTATTATGAAAAATTTTATATAAATTAATCTTTCTCAAAGATTTACTTAAATCTATCTGAAATTTCATATAATCAAATCTATTAGTCATACAGAAATTTAGCCCTTTAGAAAGTAATGACAACCCAGCCTCAGAATTCTTAGGCCCCGTTCACATGGCTTATTCACGCCGGATTTGCCGAGCCGGATTGCGCTCGCAATTCCGGCTTGAATAAGGGGCGGGGGCGGGGCGCAGCCCGCTGGCCCCATAGACTGCCATTATCCACGGCGCGTATTGCGCCTGGACAATGTGCATGTCACTTTCTCCCCGCCCGGCGGATTCGCCGAGCGGGGAGGAGCGACGGAATCCACTGTTCTCTATGAGTGGATTACCGTAATTACTCCGACGGATTGGCGCCATACTGCAGCGCAAATCCGGCGCGGAGTACGGCACCAATCCGTGGCGAAATAAGCCGTGTGAACACGGTCTTAGTGTCAGAGAGATTAATAACATTTGTCAAACTCACTTTTTCGCTGCTTGTGGAATTAGGAAGGGCAGGATTCTCTACCTCCTCCTTTCTAAGAATTTATGTAATTATTACCTTGACACCTACATCCTACCTGAATATTGATGTGGACTGTGATGACTGTGCCTGCTCAGGCTTTAGCGCAGTCCTTTGTCTAGAAGGTGCGGCTGAAAATGTGATTTTGGACAAGATTTTGTGTTGATATTTTAGGTGATTTGTGTTTCAGTCTGAACATTGCCCTGTCTGTTTTCTGCTGGCCTAGTTCTAGGTTGCAGACAATTGAGGCTGATTGTGATTGACAGCTCATTCACCATCCAGTCTGTTTTCTGTGTGTCTAGATGTCAGAGGGCAGGCCCAATCACTGTCTGGGCCAGGATGCTGGTATCCCATATAAGATCGTTTCTAACTTGGAGCTGTGCTGGTGATAGTCTTGGGCTTGAGCTGGTGTGCTGTATATTTCTATTTTGTATTACCTGGATTTCTGACTTTTTACATGCCTTTTGACTTCGGTTTCTGCCTGTCAGTAGTACTGTTTTGCTCTTCCTGGTTTTCATTCTTTTTTGCCTGACTATCCTACTATTGTGTTTCGTCTGTCTTGTCTGTTCTGTGTTTGCACATACTCAGGGTAGAGAACGCCGTGCAGTTGTCGCTGTCCGCTTAAGTTCGGATGGAAAAGAAGCCAGGGACAGATTTGGGGGGCCTAGCACTGGGACTCACAGTCTGTCTGTCTCTGTCTGTTCATCTATTATGGGTTTCCCTGACACAGACCAAGTAAAGCTCTTGGTGTCAACAATATTTCCTAATAGAATTGGTGTTTTTAGCAAGATATTACATATTTCGAAACTGCAAAAAATGTTCAGAAATGGTTTGACAAACATGATATAAAATTCAAGGTTGACTTGGCCTCCATGTTCTACCTTTTTTAATCTGAGTTAACATCTGGGGGATATTCTATAAAAACCAATCCCCATCCTGCAATTTATAGGACCACAGACCACATTTTAATAATATAGCCAATCAGTGTATATTCAAATTAGAAGTTATATTCACTAGACACTGTATTGCATAAAATAATAATTGCCTACTAAGTAACTAAAAAGTGAGACATATAAAACTGGAGCAATGGTCCATAGGGACTCAAGTCAGTTATTTATATTTTTATATTTTTTTTCTAGTTCAGGTTACAACATTGATGATTGGTTGTTTGTTCAGGACACTGTTTCATATTCCATTTGTTCTATTTTTTTATATCTCCTCCAGCATTCGCAAAACTCCAGATTGCGCTGGAGTGTATAAATATGCCCGAGGTATTTTATGTAGAATAAATATGAACCTGCAGCCTTTGCTTTACATTTTAAATGCATACATAACATTATTTCATTTTTCCAATAGATGACCTTTGCAGTCCTATGATTTCCCCAAGTAATGGTTGTGCGAGATTGTGTGAAAAGCAAGTTTATCTAAGCATACCTAAATACTACATGGTAAACCAAAGACCAGATGTTCAAAATAAAAAATTTAAAAATCAAGACTTGTCTATTCTGAAAATGAGGGATATTTAAAAATACCTTTGCTAAAAAAAATCCTATGAGAGGGTTATTTTTGCATATCATTGGCCAAATTCAGCTCTGTTAGTTACGAAAACATTATTATGAATGACACATTGTAGGTGGGGGCCATGTTACAGATATCACATTGGGTCCCAGGAGCTTCAGATTGCCACTTCTTTTTTAATTAATAGCACGATACTTCACTTTAACATTTTTTTAATGTAAGTTTATATTATTTTTAAATATTTTTTCTTCATTTCAGAACCTTTTTTGATTATTCATTATACTAGCATGGTCCCATTTGAATGGACTGACTCTCAGCACTCCTGCTGACCAGGTGAATGAAGGGGCCATCACACTCCAGTGACCACTGTGTTCCCTCCATTGTTTACCCTGACACAGCACTATACATACAATTAAGGCTCTTCTTAAGGGTCCGTTTACATGGCATATATTCATGGTGTATTTTGGTGCAAAATTGAGCTGAAAAATACCCCGCAAAAACGGTAAAAAGAATGTTACTAGTCAAATCAACCTTGTAGTTCATACAACAGTGATTTTACGATCATATATCTTGGCGAGTAATGTACACCCGTAAAAAGAAGTGACCTGTAACCTCTTTTGGGCGCTTGCACGACGAGTAATAGAAAAGATTTGAGGCAGAGAGCTGCCTTGCGTTGAAAGTACGTGCTGACATGCGTGTACTTTCAACAGCGCTAATGATGGCATATTGCAAGCGTACAGTACGAGCCACAATACATTGTGTGTTTCGGGAGCTTGCGCTGATCAGCGCGTACTCCAGAGGCAGCAGGGCCCCATAGATATGTCAGTTTTTCCCCCACACGTACAATACGTTCGTATTGTACGCCTGGGGGGACGAGGCGTAATCCATAGTTCTCTAGGAGAGCTATGGATTTCCTTAATTGGGGGGCGCATTTCGCCGCATATAAAGCGCAATGCATGGCGAAATGCGCCCCAAAATAAGCCATGTGAACATAGCCTTGACCCGGAAGATCTCAGACTCTCCTGTCTGTCCTACTTCCTGCAGTAACGAGCACAACCACGTGTTTTTGATGAGTTTGAGTAACAATAAATAGGCTTGTCCTTGTGCTATCAATGTTACTTGGTATTAATTCCTGGACATTACGTTACAAAAATGTCATAATGGGAGCCAACCTAAGCACAAAGGGTCTCTCTCTACTGTTTGGTGCATATTTCAGTTCTTTTATTATTACAAATGAAAGAACTGAAGAACCTTGGTAAGTATCAGTGACATTCCCCTTTAAATAACAGCAACTTGTATACATCTGCTGCATATAAACCCCCACCATTCATCAAAAGGGAGCAAATAAGATCCTCTTGAATGAATTATAGAAACATTGTAATTAGAGATGGGCGAATCGATTCTAACGAAGTGGAATTCGTTTAGAATTTCAGGAAAACTTCGGTTCGGAACGAAGTCGAACTTTGGGGTACTTCGGGTGAACGAAGTGTGCTTTTGATTGATAAAATGGCTGCGAGCACATGGCGCTACATAGGGCAAAGCACTCTGGGAGGAAGAAGGGCATAGCCTGCATGACATGTGCAGAGGTGAAGCCAATCAGAGATCGGCGGGATTCTGTGACATCACCGCACTATATAAGTCCGGGCGCGACGCTGGGAGCTCACACTCCTCTCACTGTGCTCATCAGGGAAGGTGCTGCCGTGGCTGATAGCTCTTACTGAAGAATTGATTTTTATATAGCGATTTCTGTGGGGTGTCTCAGCTTGTCTCAGAGACTGTTCTCTTAATGTTCTATTTCTAATTTTTTGGGGTATTGGATCTGAAATCCAGTGTGCATCCACTGCAGCTGCATACACATTCAATATCCAAGTGGGATCTAAGCCAGTTCCTGTTGTATTCATTTAAAGAATCAGTGTTTTTACAATACATATACCACTTCATTTTTGGCTGCTCAATTCTATTGCGCAATTTACATCCAAAGGTTAATTAAGCGTTGTTTTTGGGGGGTGTGCGACCCCAAGAAACCGTCTTTACAACGCCAAAATATATAAATTTTTCCTGTAGCCTAATTCACAAGCAAAGGTTAATTACAACTGTATCTCTTTTTGTGTGGCGTAGAAAACACGCAATTGTAACACGCTACAAAGCTACTATTTTGTGGGGCTCAATTCTTTGGCGCAATTTACATCCAGGGGTTAATTAAGCTTTGTTTTGCTGGTGTGCTGACCCCAAGAAACAGTCTTTTTCAACGCCAAAATATATAAATTTTTCCTGTAGCCTAATTCACAAGCAAAGGTTAATTACAACTGTATCTCTTGTTGTGTGGCGCAGAAAACACGCAATGAAAACACGCTACAAAGCTACATTTTTGTGCGGCTCAATTCGTTGCGCAATTTACATCCAGGGGTTAATTAAGCGTTGTTTTGCGGGTTGTGCTGACAAAAATAAACCATTTTTTTTCAACGCCAAAATATATAAATTTTTTTCCTGTAGCCTAATTCAATGTCCGAAGGTAATTAAGCCTGTTTGTGCTTTTACATTTAGTAAAACACAGTGTTTTTAAATGACACATACAAGTAAATTTTTCCTGGCCATTTGTGGAGCGCAATTTATATCCAAGGGTTACCCAAGCTTGTTACTGGGTTCATTTGGAGTCAAAAACAGGGTGTTATTTATCATATACTAGATATCATCAATCAAACAGTGTCTGTACATTTTAGAACAAACAGGCTCTGCCCCCTGCGAGTGGCAGTGGCACAAACATTCCTGGAAACAGGCCCAGGTTTGCAGCACAGCAAGGGGACGTCGCAGCAGGGGTCACTCGTGAGGCCACAACTGCCGCTGTCAACTAGGGGCCGTGTGTTGTTCAGCAACCCAAGGGTTCTTGATTGGTTGACTAGGTTCATCCTCTTCATCCCAGTTTACATCTGACAACCCCAGCCAAGAGTCGTGGGAACCTCAGACACAACCCATTAGTTGGCATGGCCCGGAGGGGGTCAGCGCCCTCACCTGTCCCTCAGCCCGCCTCTTCCCCATCCGGTTCCCTCGGGCCAGAGATCTACTATGTGGACGGGGCTCAGCGCCACTATATAGCGAGGATGAACAATTTGAGGAGGGCAGTCTGCAGCTACTTGGCAGCAAAGAAAGGGGTCCAATATAGCCTGCTTCTTGCAGTAGGAGTCAAAGAAAAGATTTGGAGAGTGGCATGGGAGGTCATGTTGTGAGAGGTCCAGCCCCCGGCATAACCAAGACCGGTGATGAGGACAGCAGTGACGATGAAACACAAAAAGATGATGATGTAGCCGACCGCATTTGGGGACCGGGTGAGGCAAGGGCTTCATCAACGTCAGGAAAGGAGGGCGTCAGCTTCGCAGCAGCGCAGCCACAAGTGGGTCTGTGGCCGTGAGTCAGCAGGATAGCAGCAGTGTGAGGTCGGGAGCCAAGCGGCCAC
This sequence comes from Phyllomedusa bahiana, assembly GCA_025379985.1. Lineage (NCBI taxonomy): Eukaryota > Metazoa > Chordata > Amphibia > Anura > Hylidae > Phyllomedusa > Phyllomedusa bahiana. The sequence goes on from JAODAL010031385.1 coordinate 40,328, forward strand.
GGGGTAAAAAACCCGCTTCGCAGGTCCAAGAAAGTAGCAGCACAGGGGCTCAGCGAGGCAGCGGCGGCAGTAGGCGGTAAAATCGGATACTCGGCACTGTGGCAGTTCTTTGCTAAGACACCGGAGGAGCCGAGTATGGGTATATGTAGAATCTGTGGGCAGAAAGTGAAGCGTGGCCAGGGAGCTAACGTTGGCACCACGGTCCTGCGTCAACACATGCAGCGTCACCATCCGGTAGCCTGGGAGAAACGTGGCTTCAGATGTGGGGGGTCCATCCTGCCGCCGCAGCAACAGCAGCAGCAGCGCAGCGCCCAGTTGCAACGCATGCCATTGCAGCCAGTCAAGGCTCCCACCACCTCTGCAGAAGGGAGCTGTTTCTCTTTGACATCATCTCCCGGTCCAGATGCTCCGCCCCTCGCTACTCATGGCGCCAGCAGTCGTTCAACGAGGCGATTGCAAAGAGACAACAGTTTTGCGTCCAACAATCCTAAGGTGCAGCAGCTGACCGTGCTCCTGTCCAAGTTTTTGTACTGCAGTCCTCCCTTTCCAAATGGTGGACTCTGCACCGTTCAGAGAACTAATGGCTTGTGCCGAGCCGAGATGGAGAGTTCCAAGGCATAATTTCTTTTCCAAAAAGGCAGTACCAGCACTTCATAAATATGTAGAACAGAAGGTCGGTCAGTCATTGAGCTTATCGGTTTGTTCCAAGGTGCACGGCAGCGTGGACGTCTGGAGCTGTAACTACGGTCATGGCCAGTACATGTCCTTTACGGCCCAACTGGGTGAATGTGCTTCCAGCCCAGGCACACCAACAACTTGGACAGGAGACGCCGCTTTCTCCTCCACGTTGTCAAACTGCTGCACCTGCGCCAATGTCCGCCATCCTCCTCCTCCCCCCACCACCACCATCTCAGCCTCCACAATACGCCCATCATACCACATGTGTAGGGCACAGCGGTGTCACGCAGTTCTATCCCTGGTTTTTTTGCCTCGGCGAACGAAGTCACCACAGGGAGGAAACTGCTCCGCGTCATGCAGCAAAGAAATCGATGTGTGACTTTCTCCCGCGCCAACTGCAAATCGGAACCATGGTGACGGACAATGGAGGAACATGGCGTACGCGCTGCACCGAGGAGGAATGGTCCATGCGCCCTGCATGGCGCACGTGTTCAATCTGGTTGTGAAAAGGTTCCGAAGTCTTCCCACAAATCTTCAACTTTCTGAAAATGGCCAGGAAACTGTGCATGCACTTTATCCATTCGTACAAAGCCAGGAACACCCTCCTCGAGTTGCAGCGGCAGAACGGCCTCCCCCCAAAACACTCTGATATGCGATGTTTCCACCCGCTGGAATTCCAGCCTGCACAAGTTGGACCGACTGTATGAACAGAGAAAGGCCATTAACGATTTTTTGATGATCCAGGCAGACAGAAGTACTCCCCTGTGTAACTTTGAAAGTCAGCCAGTGGCAGCTCATGCGTGACACCTGCCGTTTGTTTTACGCCATTCGAGGAGGCACGTTATTTGTCAGTCGCCAGGACACGGGAAGAATAACATCATTCCACTGCTCTCATGTCCTGGAACAGATGCTGAAAAATCTTGCTGGCAGGGGACTGGAGACGTGGCGACTACATCTCGCGGCCAAATGAGTCGGTGGGGACTGGAAATTGGGGGAGGAGAAGGAGGATATTGGAGCAGAGCATTGTCTGGTGAATTGAGTGGATTTTCTACCCAGGTGACAAGAGGAGGAGCAGGAGCAGCTGGGGGAGGTGGATGGAGATGAGGAAGACGAGGCAGATGACCCCCAAGCAACCTTGCAGTAAAAAGTGGAAATGGAGGCAGGGAGCCCCTCGGAGCACTTGTGCAGAAAGGCCCGCAGCAAGCTTATTTGCCTGGCTAGTGACAGCCGAATAGTCAGCATCCGGCAGAGGGATGACTTCTTTGGGTCTCCACCCTAATTTGGGCCCTCCTACCGGTCCAAAATGGGAGCCTTTTTCCCAGCTATTGAGGGAAGACAAACTCAAATGCTATAGGGAAATCCTCCCCTAATCAGTTGCTGCTGCCTAAAGTGCGGCATCGTCCCTCCTCTGACAGGTCTGACCGGGGGTTCCTCAGCGCTAAAGTACTACTGCCGCGGCTTTCTGGGGGAAGGTGGGGTAGGAGCAGTACCAGCTCCATCAGCATAAAACCCAGTTGGAGTCAAATGATGAGCAGCTTCCTTCACCCGCCTAGTGAGGGGCATTCGCCAGCACAGCAGGAAACCCGGAGCAGTCCCTGAACCAACAGGTAGTTGGCCTACTTGGACAGCACTCTGCCACCCCAGTTAGAAGATCGCTGGACTACTGGCAGCCAAACTGGATGTGTTTGGGCCCCCAACTTGCCGAGTTTTCAGTGGAGAAGCTGTCCTTCCCAGTCAGTAGTGTGGCAGTAGAGCGGGTGTTCAGTGCGGTGGGGGCCATCGTTACCCCAAGGAGAACCCGCTTGTCCACGGGAAATGTGGAAACGACTGACCTTTGTCAAGATGAATCAGGCGTGGATTGGCCAGGATTTTCACACACCAATGCCTTAGGCGTCAGTCTGGTTCAAACTACCTGCCTCAGCCACTATTCTGATGCCGCCACCCACCTGATGCCACACATCTGCTGACATTTCTCCATCTGCCTACCACCATCTTTACCAGGGACTGGTATTGGGCCACCCACCTCAACACTCTGTCATTGTGCCACTCTATGACCTCATTCTGCTGCTGATGTTCCTGTTGCCGTGACATCCTCACGGTGTCATTGTGCCACTGTCTGACCTCATGCTGCTGCTGTGGCTGCTGCCATGTCCTCCACACTGTGTCATTGTGCCACTGTCTGACCTCATGCTCTGCCGCCGTGACCTCCGCTCTCATCATTGTGCCACTCTGTGGCTTCCTCCTGTTTTGCCACCTCCAGAATGTCATTGTGCCACTGCCTGAACTCATGCTGCTGCTGTCGTGACCTCCACACTGTGACATTGTGCCACTCTGTGGCCTAATACTGATTTGCCGCCTCCAGAATGTCATTGTGACACTGCTGATCTCATCTGCTGCTGTCGTGACCTCCACACTGGAATCATTGTGCACTCTGTGGCCTAATACTTTTAGCTGCCTCCAGAATGTCATTGTTTCCACTGCCTGATCTCATACTGCTGCCGCCGTGACCTCCACACTGTGTGATTGGGGCCACTCTGTGGCCTAATAAATTGTTTTAAAAAACCCCCTCCAGAATGTCATGTGGGCCCCTGCCCGATCTCATGCTGCTGCCGCCGTGACCTCCGCTCTCAGTCATTGTGCCATTCTGTGGCTTCCTCCTGTTTTGCCACCTCCGAATTTTCATTGTGCCATGCCTGACCTCATACTGCTGCCACCGTGACCTCCGCTCTTTGTCATTGTGCCCTCTGTGGCTTCCTCGTGTTTTTGCCACCTCCAGAATGTCTTGTGCCACGCCTGACCTCATGCTGCTGTGGCTGCCGCCGTCACCTCCACACTCTTTTCACTAATGTTGCCACCTGAGCTCTCAGCTTGTTTTTTTCCAGCTTTCGCTGGCATGACTTATCAGGCTACATTCCCGCCCTTTATTTTTTTGGTCAGTTTTTTCCCTCTTAAGTGCCCAGGAATTTTATAGTTAAACATTCTAAGAGCGGCGGCAGTCATTTGCGTGTCATACTAAAACACAACATTGTATGAAAAACCAAACCAACTCCCCTGCATATTAATAGCATGGCACAAAGTTCTAAAGCACCCGGCAGGCTCTGTGCAGCCTGGAAATAGCTGCTTTTAACGCGATTCGTGCCGAAGTAATTCGGAACGAAACTAATTTTGTCGGAAAATTCGGCGAAGTGACCGAATCGAATTTTTGAGAAATTCCCTCCATCTCTAATTGTAATGATATTTCTAAAATCCTTTACTTTTCTGAAATATACTCATTTTTGTATAAGAAAAATATTGTAGAAACATTAAATTCCTAGCAGGAAGCTTGAACATTACAATTTTCTAGCAAGAATCTATTTAATCTTTTCACCACTCTGCCTCACTTTCTTTCCTTAGTTTGTATTGCAGTTCTGGTGTCCCTGCTGTTCAACACTTCTGTCGATGGTTATTTGCAACCAAATGTCTGAGAAACTGTAGCAATGTCTTGATACTACACCACTAGAGATCATTAGCATAAGAGTGTGTTATGGTATGTTCACACAGTATTTGTGAAATAAGTATTTGGGTATGTTTTACGTACTCAGATCTCATTGATTTCAATGTAAATTTCAATGTCGTTCACACGATACGTTTTTTACATGCGTTTTTGCATTGCATTTGTCAGACGTGTACAAAGAAAGTGACATGTCAATTCTGGATCCATTTTTTGCATGTCAACTCCCTATAGGAAACAATGGGGTAGGTTTTCGAATGCTAAAAACGTAAACAAATATGTACCACACTTTCTAGTATGTTTTTGGATGCGTTTTACGCCTCTGAAACCTTATTGGGTCCAAATTTGAATGTCTGTGTTTTGATTAGATTTTGTATGAATTTAATGGGTGGGCTTAATTTTTCTGATGAAATTTGTACCCCAACTGTCTCATTCTGCAAATACATGAGTGAAGGAAAGAAGGAATCATGTTGCATCAGCCCATGTACCGCCAGATGGCTATGAATGTCGTGTCTCTTATTCTAAGGTACGTAAAAATTAAATTCATTTTGAAAATATCTAGTAACTTATTTAATTTTGTTGTTTTTATTTTTGTGTTTAATTTGTTTTGCGTAGGATGCAAGTGTATTTTATGTTAGAAATTGTTTTGTAACAGTTAATTTAATTACTGCAAGTGTAAAGAGTAGCTGGCATGGTTGCTGTGTTTTACCTAGCACATGGCAGGTGCACCATGCGCTGCTAATGCAAAACTGTGTGCATGGGCTCGCCCACTGCATGTAGGCTGTCGGTTGTAGCCATGCACAAGTTCTTGCACTAGCAGCACAAGATGACATGTGCTATCTGGTTGATATGGGAAACCATGCTTAGAATTTAATTTTTTAGCATGGCCTATAAGTTATTTACACATTATTTTATAATTTACTAAATTTAATACTTTAAAAAAAATTATTCCTAACAATTTTGTAATTTTTTTATGTCTTTCTGTTTCATGCCCATCTCAGTCTTCAACCGACACCCCCCCCCCCCCCCTCCCAGGAATCATCAGTGGAAGGCGATCTGCCGGTTGCTGTACCCAGACTGGGAAGGGTACGATATCCAGAGGCCGAGGGATATTGGTAAGTTACTTAGAATCTCCAAATTTAAAGTTAAAAATCTTTCAGAGTATTTGCATAAACTAAATTTTTATTTATTTCTATTTATCTAGAATACAATGTCTGGAAAAGGTAGAGATCAGTGCGGGACGGCTTCATTCAATGTCAGAAAGAGCAAAGTCAAGCCACTTCCATGGAGGAACCTCACAATAGATGATCTCTGACAGTCAGGGTTTCCTACTCCAGAGAGCCAGGGATCCTCCAAATTGAGAGAGACTAAGACAATCCTGACTGTCAAGGATATTCAGGCCAATATCTTTACTTTGTGGACAGATAAGCAGAGGCCTAACAATTCCAGATGAGAAGGTCTTTAAATCCAGACAGCTTCTGCCGGATCACAAAGCTTCAAGAAGTACAAGAGGACGATCTAGTGGCTACTCAAAATACCAAGATAGAGACTGTGGGCCACATGTATGAAACAGTTTAGGTCTAAAACTCTCTTTTTTGCCCATATATTTCATTCATGTGGCCCTTTATGTTCCAATACAGTGAGGACAAACCTCTAGCAATAACTCCCATTAATAACATGGAATTTTCCTGTGACATATGTAAATTTCCTCTACTAACCTCAAAAGCAACCTGCAAACCCACGTCTTCAGGTTAGTCTATAACCTTCAATTACCCTGCTGCCACTACTCCATCCCAAAAACATATCTGCCCCTCAACTTCTGTCTCTTTCTTCCTTCCTTGTACATAGTAAGCCTCTCTCCCTCTGTACGAGTTGTTAGTCATTTATTGTCACCACTGTACTTGTTTGACATATGTTATGTACAGTATATAACCCCTTCAAATGTACAGTGCCCTGGAATTATTGGCACTTTAAGGGCTTGTTCACACGACGTTTTGGATCCGTTTTGGATGCGTTTTACGGATCCGTTTTTAACCTGCGAAAACTGGATGCAAACTGCATCCAAAAAGCGGATCCAGAAAACGCAACAGCTGATCCTTTTTTGGATGCGTATTAGATGCGTTTTGCATGCATTTTACGGATCCGTTTTTTGATCCGTTTTTTCAATGCTTTATTTAAATCAACCTATCAAACTGCAATTTAAATATAATATAACCTATCAATGACCAAGAAAAAAACCTTTTTTTACCTAGTGTCAATCAACTGTACATACACCTATGATTTTAGAACCCGACCCCGCACCTATTTTTTTTTTTTTTTAAATCAACCAATAGTTTTCAAACTCAGAGACCCAACGTCCTTTGTGCACCCGGGTGGGTATGCTGGGGGCTGTGGGACTGACATTACCCTCCTCTCCTTTACCCAGGTAGAATGAAGGCATTTTCCAATAGCACATTGCATCAGAAAAATTAGCCCTCCCATTAAAATGATAAAAAAATAAAAACCCAAAACATAATATTAAAATTTTATATTAATTTAAATCCAATTTCGTTTTACGGATGCGTTTTGGCATCGAAAGCGGATCCAAAACGCACCCAAATGTATGCTGCGCTTTTTGATCCGCTTTCGGGATGCCAAAAGCGCACTCCATTATTTCCTATGGGGATTTCTCTTGTGTAAAACACAAGAAGAATTGACATGTCAATTCTTAAAACGGATCCGTAAAACGGATCGCTAAAAGCGCATCGGCGATCACTTGTTTTTTGCACTTTTGCCCAGTCCCCGATTGTTAATAAAGCCACCTTTCAGTTAAATTTGAATCCTGCAATTGTGTATTTACCACAGGTGAATTGATAGGTGCCAAAAAATACCTTTTATTATCCGAATTACATTACAGATACGTGTTTTTTCCCCTTTGGCGCACTACAGCTTTGTTCATTGAGGCAACCTTGCAAATTAAATGTGAATACAGCAATTTTGTAGTCACCACAGGTGAATTGAAAGGTGCCAAAAATACCTTTTATTATCCGAATACATTTCAGATACGTGTTTTTTCACTTTGGGAGGGGGCCGCTTTTTTTGATAGATTACTTTTCAGTTAAATTTGAAAACAGCAAATTTTTAGTCACCACAGTGAAAAATTTATAGGTGCCAAAAAAATACCTTTTATTCCCAATACATTAAGATACTGTTTTTTGCACTTTTGCCCCGGTCCAATTTGTTGATAGAGCCACCTTGCCCGTTAAATTTGAATCCCCAATTGTGTAGTTCCCGATAATTGAAAAGGGGCCAAAAAATACCCTTTTTATGATCCCAATACATTACAGATACTGTTTTTTCACTTTGGGGGTACTACAGCTTTTTTCATTTAGACCTTTCACTTAAATGTGAAACAGCAATTTTGTAGTCCCCAGGGGGAATTGAAAGTGAAAAAAAAACCTTTTATTATCCAATCATTACAGAACGTGTTTTTTTTTACTTGGCGCAGGGCCCGCTTTTTTTGATAGATCACTTTTCAGTTTAAAATTTGAATACAGCAATTTTTTTGTCAAACCAAAAAGGGGAATTGATAGGTGCCAAAAAATACCTTTTATTTTCCGAAAAAATTTTTTTTTTACCCCTTTTTTTGAAATTTTGTTTTTTTTTTTTCCCCCTTTTGGCCCCCCCAAAAAGGAGGGGCCCCCAAACTTTGTTGAAGATTACTTTGCAGTTAAATTTTGAAAAAACAGCAATTTTGTAGTCACCACAGGTGAATTGAAAATGCCAAAAAAACCTTTAATATCCTTAAAAATTTTAGACAGGTGTTTTTTCACTTTTTTGGGCAGTTCAAGCTTTTTTGATGATTACTTTGCAGTTTAAATTTTTAATCCAGCAATTTTGTTTTGATTTGAGGGGGTTTGAGAATGCGTGATTTGCCGTCTTTTAATAAGGGCTTTCCAAAACTCTTTCCCTACCTTCTCAAATTTTTTATATTTTTGAACATGGGGCGAATTCAGGTGGTAAGCGACAAAGAGGGGGATGGAAATGGGGAAGGTA
>JAODAL010031386.1:0-48529 GCA_025379985.1 Phyllomedusa bahiana
GCTGCTCTCCTTCTGGGGGTCTTTTTTTTTTTTTTTTTTTTTTTTTTTTTTTTTTTTTTTTTTTTTTTTTTTTTTTTTTTTTTTTTTTTTTTTTTTTTTTTTTTTTTTTTTTTTTTTTTTTTTTTTTTTTTTTTTTTTTTTTTTTTTTTTTTTTTTTTTTTTTTTTTTTTTTTTTTTTTTTTTTTTTTTTTTTTTTTTTTTTTTTTTTTTTTTTTTTTTTTTTTTTTTTTTTTTTTTTTTTTTTTTTTTTTTTTTTTTTTTTTTTTTTTTTTTTTTTTTTTTTTTTTTTTTTTTTTTTTTTTTTTTTTTTTTTTTTTTTTTTTTTTTTTTTTTTTTTTTTTTTTTTTTTTTTTTTTTTTTTTTTTTTTTTTTTTTTTTTTTTTTTTTTTTTTTTTTTTTTTTTTTTTTTTTTTTTTTTTTTTTTTTTTTTTTTTTTTTTTTTTTTTTTTTTTTTTTTTTTTTTTTTTTTTTTTTTTTTTTTTTTTTTTTTTTTTTTTTTTTTTTTTTTTTTTTTTTTTTTTTTTTTTTTTTTTTTTTTTTTTTTTTTTTTTTTTTTTTTTTTTTTTTTTTTTTTTTTTTTTTTTTTTTTTTTTTTTTTTTTTTTTTTTTTTTTTTTTTTTTTTTTTTTTTTTTTTTTTTTTTTTTTTTTTTTTTTTTTTTTTTTTTTTTTTTTTTTTTTTTTTTTTTTTTTTTTTTTTTTTTTTTTTTTTTTTTTTTTTTTTTTTTTTTTTTTTTTTTTTTTTTTTTTTTTTTTTTTTTTTTTTTTTTTTTTTTTTTTTTTTTTTTTTTTTTTTTTTTTTTTTTTTTTTTTTTTTTTTTTTTTTTTTTTTTTTTTTTTTTTTTTTTTTTTTTTTTTTTTTTTTTTTTTTTTTTTTTTTTTTTTTTTTTTTTTTTTTTTTTTTTTTTTTTTTTTTTTTTTTTTTTTTTTTTTTTTTTTTACTGCGTGTCTCTGCACCATGGTGTCTCTATCACTAGGTCTGGGCTGTGCTCTCTCTCTGAGGAGTGACTGCGTGTCTCTGCACCATGGTGTCTCTATCACTAGGTCTGGGCTGTGCTCTCTCTCTGAGGAGTGACTGCGTGTCTCTGCACCATGGTGTCTCTATCACTAGGTCTGGGCTGTGCCCCCTGCTCTCTCTGAGGAGTGACTGCGTGTCTCTGCACCATGGTGTTCTATCCAGGGGGGCTTTGCTCTTTTCTCTAGGGGGTGCTGCGGTCTCTGCACCATGGGGTCTCTATCCTAGTCTGGGGTGTGCTCTCTCTTCTGAGGGGTGACTGCGTGCTCTGCACCATGGTGTCTCTATCCAGGGTTTGGGCTGTGCCTCTCTCTTTAGGAGGACTGGTGTCCTGCACCATGGGGTCTCTCTCCTGGGTCTGGGGGTCTCTCTCTAGGAGTGACTGCGTGTTTTTGCACCAGGTGTCTCTATCCTAGGTCTGGGCGGCCCCTCTCTTGAGGGAGTGACTGCGTGTCTCTGCCCATGGGGTCTCAATAGGGCCCGGGCTGGCTCCTCTCTGAGGGGTGACTGGTGTCTCGCACCTGGTGTCTCATCAAGGTCGGGCTTGGCCTCTTCTCTGAGGAGTGACTGCGTGTCTCTGCCCATGGTGTTCTTCACTAGGGCGGGCTTTGGTCCTCTCTCTAGGAGGACTGGTGTCTTGACCTGGGGCCATCACTGGGCTGGGCTGTGCCTCTCTGAGGGGTGACGCGTGTCTCTGCCTGGTGTTCTTCACTAGGTCTGGGCTGTGCTTCTCTCTCTGAGGGTACTGGTGTCCGCCCCATGGTGTTTTATCACTAGGTTGGGCGTGCCCCCTCTCTCTTAGGAGTGGGGTGCGTGTCTCGCACCCTGGTGTCCTATCACTAGGGCTGGGGGTGCTCCTCTTGGGGTGACTGCTGTCTTGCACCCATGGTTTTCATCCCAGGGCTGGGCTTTTCTCCTCCCCTGAGGAGTACCCGGTCTCTGCACCAGGGTTCTTATCCTAGGTCTGGGGGTGTGCCCCCTCTCTCTGAGGGGTATGGTGTCTCTGCACCATGGTGTTCATCACAGGTCTGGGCTGTGCTCTTCTCTAGGAGTGACTGGTTCTCTGCACCATGGTGTTTTTATCCTGGTTGGTGGCTTCTCTCTGGGGATGACTGCGGGTCTCTGCAATGGTGCTCTATACTAGGTCTGGGCTTTTCTCTCTCTGGGTGACTGCGTGTCTCTGACCATGGTGCTCTTCACTAGGTCTGGGCTTTGGGTCTTTTTTTTTCCCTTTAAGTGACTGGTGTCTCTGCACCATGGTTTCTATCACTAGGGCGGGGTGTGCTCCTTTTCCCTGAGGGGTGAGGTGTCTTGCACCATGGTTCTTTTATCATAGGGCTGGGCGGCTCTTCCTTTGAGGAGTGACTGCGTGTCTCTGCACCATGGTGTCTCTATCACTAGGTCTGGGCTGTGCTCTCTCTGAGGAGTGACTGCGTGTCTCTGCACCATGGTGTCTCTATCACTAGGTCTGGGCTGTGCCCCCTGCTCTCTCTCTGAGGAGTGACTGCGTGTCTCTGCACCATGGTGTCTCTATCACTAGGTCTGGGCTGTGCTCTCTCTCTGAGGAGTGACTGCGTGTCTCTGCACCATGGTGTCTCTATCACTAGGTCTGGGCTGTGCTCTCTCTCTCTGAGGAGTGACTGCGTGTCTCTGCACCATGGTGTCTCTATCACTAGGTCTGGGCTGTGCTCTCTCTGAGGAGTGACTGCGTGTCTCTGCACCATGGTGTCTCTATCCCTAGGTCTGGGCTGTGCCCCCTGCTCTCTTTATCCTGCGCCCGGATCCTCTCCGTCCCCCGCTCCCTCCCTCTCTCGCACGTTTCTTCTGCTCCTCGCTATGAGGAGGAGGCGGCGGCGGCGCGGTCCCCTCCATACATCCCCATCCCCGGAGCGCACGCTGCTCCCCGCCGCCTCCCGCGCTCCCCTCCCGGCTGCGCCCGCTCCTCGTCCCCCGGCCCCGGCCTCTTACCCTGGAGCGTGCATGCGACCCATGATGGCGGCTGCGAGGAAAAGAGAGAGCGGAAGCCAGGAGCGCGCAGATCACGGGCTGGAGCGGAAGTGCGTCACCCCCCGAGGGGCGGGCTCATCCCGAGCTCCACCTGCCGGGCGGCGCTGCACTGCGTGTGCGGCTCAAGCCTCGGTCTGATACTGACATCCACTCACTGCGCATGTACGAGCAGGGGGCGGGGCTCGGTGGAGAACTCCCGTCACGCTCTGCGGCTTCTGTGGTAAAAATCCGCTCCAGAACTTGGGACAAATGACCAAAGACCCGACCCACGAGCGCACACTGCGGCTGCGCGGACCCAGGCCGTGGCTCCTCCCCGCGGCGACGCTTATGACTCAGTTTAAGGGCATGTCCCCACTGCACCTTACATTGTTCTGTCTGGTTTTCGGACAGAATCTGTGGAGGGGGAGGGCTCATCGTGGAGAAAAGCCGTCCCACCCCCGCGGCCGTGGGGACGTCGAAAACCGGTATTTGTCCTGTGCAGTGGGAGCGCAGTCTTAGGGCGCATCCTCACGGCACAGGACAAATACTGGTTGGTTTGCCGGCCGGTATTTGTCCTGTTTAGCGCCCGTCCCCACGGCTGCGGGGGGGGACGGCTTTTCTCCACGATGAGTCCTCCCCCCTCCCATTGAGGAGCACATTTGGACAGAAGATGGTGCTTGCTCAATGTTGGACCGCGGGCGGCAAAACCGCACAACGGAAAACCCGTGCAGTGGGGACATGGCCTAACAGACACAAAGCTGAAGTCGGTTTCTTATTCACAGGAGAATATTGTATTGTTTTTTTAAGAGGAAAATAAATAGGAAAACTTCTCAGCTTAATAAACATCATCACAGAGATGAGGACGGAGGAGAGAGCGGCCTGGAAAACACCAACAGCTGCATCCAATGGGATCAAAGCTGCTAAAACCTAAAACTAAGATTCAAAGGGTTAAATGACTTTGGGCCACTGATCCCGCACTCTCATACCCATAGGGAGGCCCTACATCAAATTCAGCCCGGCCCAAAGTGGTTCTGGGTATTACAGCTCATGTTAACCCCTTAAGGACCGCGCCAGTTTTGTCCTTCCTGACACAGCCCTATTTTTGAAATCTGACATGTGTCACTTTATGTGAGAATAACTTTTTTTTTTTTTCAAATTCAAAAAAGAGCTTTATTGAAAACAGAAATGGACACCAAAAACAAATTACATATGATAGTAACTATGATCGTTTTCCAATGAGACATCTCATAAGTACATGACATATTGGTGACAACAAGCGACAAGACGCATTAGAAGCAATATACAAACTGTGGTACATAGTCATATGTGTGTAGTTGAACTGAGCATGTGTACTAGAACTGAGAGTCCCCCTATATGAGAGGTTCCACATAACCAGGCTCCCTAACATTCGAGCTCAGCGTCGGTTCTCAAGCGGCATTTTAAAGTTTTGGTTCCCAAACCAATTTTCTAACACAAAATAGGTTGGGAAAATCAACATATAAACCCAAAAACCCAAAAAAAAAAAACAGTAACTCAAAAAGAAAGGGGCCGGCGGTCCACAATGGTATTAGAAGAAAAAACTGGTGGGAGGGCAGTCACAAACCCCAACAAAGCAAAAAAGGGAAAACCAAAGGAAAAAGGCGGGCAGGGACAAACCTCAGCAAAGGAGCGATAGAGATCGGATTTACAGAAGACCAACCAATCCTCCCCAAACCGAACAGTCGTATGGGTGATTGAGGAGAAACATTTCTAATTTCCCCCCCATGCGCTGAAAGGCCCTGGCCTCACGCAAACCCGGGTAAACATCGGGTCTCAAAGAAGAAACCCCACAAACCCCGGAATAACTATTTTTTCTGCTAAGAAGAGGAAAGAAATGAGGTTTGGGCCTGAGGGGGGAACGGGCGGGGAAGGGACCTGGAAAGGAGCAGAACGGCGGGGTCCCCCTTTTGTATAAAACCCCCAAACCCATTGGGTTTTTGTGTGTGAGAACCAAAATTTTTTTTCCCAGAAGGGGTGAATCTCAGGGCAGCCCCAAACCAAAAAAGGGACATGTTACCTTTAAACCCCCTTGACAGCGCCCCATAAAGTTGGAGACTCCAGGGTAGAGGAGGTGCAAAAGTGCGGCCCTCTGTTTCCAAAACGGAAAAAATTTAAAAATTAAATTTTTTGGCCTTTACGGAAAAAGGACATTAATGAAGAAGGGAAAAAAAAGTCCCCTCCAGCTCAGCCCGGATGGGTTTCCCCCCAGCTCCCTCTCCCCACTCGGGCCCGAAAATGGAAATTCAGTCCCTACATTTGGGTTTTCAACAGGGCCCAATATCCTAAAAGAGGACCCACCCCTAGGGGGAATTTCCTGTAAACACCCTTCTCAAATTTCGTAAGGGGGCCTATGCAAGTCTAGTGAAGACTTGACCTGGAAGATAAAACTACCCAGCGGTTTGAAATGAAACCTGGAGAAAAACCAACCGTTAGCAAAAGTCACCCACGAGCTCCTTTGGGAAGCCTTTTAAAAGAATCCTCAGCAATCACCCCCCAAAAAAATGTGGAAGGGGGGTGGGGGATCCCATTTGTCTAAACAAAGGGTAAACTCTAAAGAAATTTGGGACCGCTGGGTTTGCCTATAATGGGTGTCCCGGAAACCCCCCGGGGGAAAAAAGTAAACCAAAATTTTTTGAGGAAAATTTTTTTTCGCAAAAATCGAATGGAGGTTCCGGTCACAAAAGGGACACGGTCAGCGAGTCTTTTTCCCGCATTTAGGGGGTTGACAGCCAGGGGAAGGCACACAGGAGCCCCAAATAACCAACTTTCCCTTTTAAACCCAAAAATTTTGAGGATTTCATTAAAAGAAAAGGCCAAAACTTTGGGTCAAAGGTTGCCCAATAAAAGGCGTGGGGGGCAGGGAGGGAAGGGGCCCCCCTTTCCCTCTTGGCCTGGGAGAGGGCGAAAGCCAAACTGGGCATTCTTGGGCCCAACAAAAAAATTAGAATAAATTTTGGGGAAAGGGAAATTTAAAAAGGGCTTTGGGGATAAACCCACCAGGAAAAATTTTAAAGAGATAAGGATGGGGGAGGAGTTTTATTTTTATAAAGTTTAAAGCCCCTATCCCTTTCCAAAAACTTTCTTATCCCCCCCATCAAGAGTTCACCGCTCAGTGTGGGCAGCAAAAGGCGCCAAAAAAGAACTTTAAAAAAACTTCCCCCTTCACGCAGGTAAAGTGCACCCCCAAAATTAAAAAAGGGAAAAGGGGGGACCACTTTAAGGGAAATAAACCCAACTGTTTCAGGGGGGCCCCCCCGCAACAAACAAAGTTAAAGGGTACACTCTTAGGGAAAATTGATTTTATTCTGACTTTAAGGGTCCCCAAATTTTTCCGGGGTTTTTTAAGGCCCCGGTAAAAAATTCCAGGGGGTTTTAAAGAAAGGGAAAACAACCCGGTTTATCCGCAAATGCCAGCAACCCTTTTCTTGTCGTGGGAATGCGAATTTCCGTCGAAAAAGCAACGCCTTAAAAATCTTGCAAAAGGGGCTCCATCCGGGAAAAATTTTTAACAGAAGGGGACAAAAGGACATCCCCCCTGGTTTCCATAGCCCCCTCACAAAAAGGGGGAAAAGATCTCACCATTTTTCCATAATTTTGGCCTGAGGGGAAAAAGGTACAGGGCGGATAAATTTTATTCATCATTGCCCGGCCCCCCGGGCCCCTGGGCTCCAACCCAAAATCCCCCCCCCCCCCCCCCCCCCAAAAAAAAAAAAAAAAAACGAAAAAAAAAAAACCAGTCTAACCCCCGGGTCGACCCCGCCCTTTAATCCCCGGGGTCCAGGGGAAAACAAGACCAGGGGAGTTTGGTAGAATGGATATTCGAAGTAAGGTGAAACCCTTTTCCCAAGGGGGTTATCCCTCCCCCTCCCTAGATGGGGCAAACCCCACCCTTTAACCAGGTTTATAATTTATTCCCCAAGAAAGGGCAAACCCAAGGGCGACAATTTGGGAAAGACTTTGGGGTCAGTGTTTAAAGAGAAAATAGGGCGGAACTTTGGCACAGGTGGGGGGGCCCTTTCCCTCCTTGGGTATTACTGTAATAAAAGCTTTCCCGGGAAACTGGGCCGAAGACAGAACCCTGAGAAATTCCATTGAAAGCTTTTCCCAAAGAGATTCCCAAAGGTCGTCCATCCCCAAAGGTTTTTTAAAAAAAGGTAGTAAAACCACCGGGGGCCCGGGCACTTCCCTGTAGGGGGGCCCCAATCGCCCTCCCTTTATTCCCCTTTTAAAACCAAATGGTTTTTCCTTTCCCGGAAGGCGAGGGATTGAGGGTTCCCCAAAAGGGAATAAAGGGCCGGGAGAAGAAAGGGAAAATTTTCAAAAAACGCCTTTTAAAATCCCCGGGAGACTTTTCGCGGGCCGGGCCCGGCGAGTGGGAGATTATATTTAAAACCCTAAAATATGAGGAATTCTTTCAGGAAATCCCTTTGAGGGTAACTAGCCAACCAATTTTAACTTTTTAATTTGGGGGGATGAACAGGGAGGCTCGTTTTTTCTCCAGAGCACGGGAAAAACCAAAAAATTTTCCGGGGGTTAAATTTCCCAAGTTTTAAAAGGGGCTAGCGCAGAGGGTGGGGAAACGTTCATGCCCGGTTTCCCAACAACTGCAGGAATCAGGGCGGTTTTTAAAAAAATCCCTTAAAAGGGCGACCCCGGGGCCCCTGGACTTTTTGCGTCGATTCCCAAGCAAGTTTAGCCCCTGCATAAAAAGGAAATTTTGGGAATTTGTGGGGGCCCCCCGTCCCTTTTAAAATCTCCCCCCCCATGCTTTTAAAGTACGCCACGCAAATCCTTTATTTTTTAGGGTTTTCCCCTTTTAAACTGCGGGGAAAAATATCATCCCCACCCTGCGTGAGACGGAAGGAGCCAGTGTTTTCTTCAAGCCCCGGGAGGCAGAGTGATTTCGGGCAGCAGAGATTCTTTTAAATTTTCCAAAAAAAAGGGGGGCTTATATAGTGGGGGAGAATTATGTCACAGTGCACTGAGGCGTTTTGAATGTAGGATGTACCAATGAGGGAATTGGGAAAATCTGCGGGAGCAAAGGAGTGAGCCGGGAATATATAATCTATTCTACAATAAGATTTGTGTGGGTGAGAGAAGAAGGTGTAATCCCTATCATTGGGATGAAGAAAACGCCAAATAAATTTCCAATTGCATATCGTGGAGCAGCTTACGGATCCTGCCCAGGGTTTCCCATCGTCCGCGGTAGAACCGAACACCTGAGGTATCCATGGCGGGTTAAGCGCCAGATTGAAATCGCCACAAAGGTATGATTTGTCCCTGGGCAAACTCGTGAGGGTGTAGGTACGGCCTTGGATAACTTACCATTTGACGAAACACATAGCGCGCGTTCAGAGTTGTCATAACATCCCAGCGACCTGCGCACGCAATGAATTTGTGGAGAAGATCGCGACCTTTGTTGTTGGCTAATCGAGTTATAATGCTAGGTACCAGGCAGGATGTACCTATTTCGGAAGATGCACTGAATGTGAGTGTCTGAGATGTAGTTTCCAGTAAGGCGACAAGAGCGTGACCTCCTGCTTGTGGAGATAGTAAAGGGACTTGTGCACACGCTTTCTCGGGTTACATTAAATCCCATTCAAATTTAGGGTGTGATCATACATACTAGCCATCAGGAATTAAGGGAAGGAGAAACTTCAGTAGCCAAGTACCGAGTAGGCTTATGAGATGGAATGAGTGGACGATATTGGGGGGATAGTAGCTTGTGCAAAGGTAGGGACATCAACTCGACAACTTCAGAACAAATAAGGCTCACCAACAACCCAGGCCAACAGCATACATTGAGAGAAATAAAAATAACTGCAAAAGCCAGCAGTTTGTAAATACTGGCCAATGTCAAAGGGGCGTGGGGGGTATGTGTAAACATAGCGACCAAGCATAACGTGAAGGAGGACACAAACATACAATGGAGACGTACCAGGAGACATGGAAAATACATGTACAGGTTGAGTGGGGCAAGGTTGGGAACGCGGCATTAATAAAAGGATCGCGGCACACGTACCAGCAATTACAGCGATGATACGCTTTCTGCACACATCAGTATTGCTGCAAATAGGGCCTGACAACCTGGACTGTAGGGAAGGTCACCTGAAAGCCTCAAATGAGGGGACCATGTGGCAAGGTATCATCCTCAGAAAAAGAGCCCAGTGTGTACCCGTTACCGACGCTGTATGCACCGCCCCAAAGCGAGAAAGTATATGGATGAATCGGGCAATGGGGGGGAGGGCAGGCCGCAGCTGACCTCAACTGGGGCCCGCCGCCCTACGCACCACACCCCCACAGCCCCAGGAAAAGGCAGGCAGGCGAAGAATATATGAAGCACCATAAGCGCATCAGACGGGCAATATAACAGAGAGATTGCAGCGCAACACCTGATAAAGGGGTCATAAGATCATAGAGTCTAAACACAAAAGGTAAAGCGCTAGCAGTGAGAAAGCAGGTATGCGCAGTCATTATTAAAACCTGACTAATGGACCCACAGTCTCCACACGATCAGCGGTGCGGGGAGCCATTTAGGAGAGGAAGACTCAGGGGCTGCTCCGGGCTGCGGCGGGGCACCTTCTTGGACCTTGGGCACTTTCCAACTACGGCTAGCAGAGTCATGTTGGCTCCCGACATGCTCGAGGTACAAGTGGGTCCGTTTCCATGCGGCCTACAGTCCGGCTCGGACATCTCAGGAAGGTCAAGAGTCCGCAAGGACGGCGGGGAGGTTCATGCAGGTGTGCGGGAAGTCGGGAACTTGTGTCTCAGAATGTGGTATCTAAGAGGGACTGGTCAGAGAAAAGGCAAGGCCCCAACGGTAGAATCCCGCCTGCAAGACGGACGAGGGCAGCGCTTGACAGAGGCTGCAGACGGAGACGTTCTCTCGAAGGATCAAGGATCAAGTCCATCGCATTACCATGAAAAACGAGGTTCTGCAGAAGGCGGGCTTTGCGCATTATTTCTTCTTTGATGTGTATACTGTGTATTCTACAGAATATGTCTCTAGGTCAGCTGGATCCTGGCTTTTGCGGACCGAAAGGGCCTATGAGCGCCGCATCGAAACTGTTATCTCAGTCCTCCCGAGTACTCCAGATTTATAGTTGAAGGCTTGGTTAGGGTTGAATCAGACCATGTCTAATAGAATCCGGCAGGCTGAATCCTAATATTGTCGTCCATGCTGCGGTTTTCTAAGTCGTCCATGTGGACATTTCCACCAGCTGTGTAAACCGGTTCTGACGCTCTGTCATGGACGCTTGCAGGGCGCAATTGCCGGACTTTGTAGATGTTGGTCGCCCTCACTTGAAAGAATTCGCTTCTGTAGGGCCTGACATCAGTCCTGGACAGGCTTCAGGTCCTTGCTTCATCGTATGTCGTAAATCCTGAGCCATCTGCTGGATGTCCTCTTTTCGTTGGGATCAGGGAAAGGAAGTGCTTTGAGCTTCTGGGTGGGCCTCTAATGGATGGAGTGTTCAGCAGGAGAGAGGTAGTGCTGCTGGGTCTGATACGTCGCATAGGACCTTCGAGGAATAGGGTCCTCGGTTCATGGGCTGGGGCCTGAAGGCAGCCAGTGGGTGTGAGAATCCAGGCAAGTAGAGAGTGGAGATTGGGGCGCCACAATGGAGCCTGGTGGGGCATGGGTTGGGGCATGATTATGTCCGTCCTCAGGAGCCGTGGTTCCCGCTCTGGCGAACAGAAAGTTCTGGGCCCCCTGCTCTCCCAAGTGGCCGGCACCCCCAGTTGAGGCTCAAGAATCAACTGCCCCGGGCGGCATTGCAGGGCCACACATATGTGCTGTGGGGCCCGGGCTGGAAGTATTGGGGCATGGACGCCACACCATCCAGAGTGTTTGTCATTAAAGCTTAATCAAGGTAGGTGTGTTGCTCCACGGCAGGATGGAATGGAGGCAGAGAGGATTTCCCTTTTTGCAGGGAGCTGGGGGGCTCCGCAGCCCACTGCAGAGAGAGTTCAGAGAAACAGGACTCCCATGCATTGTCATTAAAATGGCCAGAGTGGCACTTGTGCAGGTTGAAGGGAGAGTCCTGAGGCACTCCAAAACAGGATGGCGACACCTGGGCTGTGGCCACGAGCACTGGGGGGTTAGAATATGTGGTCGCCATTTCCTGCCGGGTGGTCAGACGGGATAGCAAATGATGAGCTCCGTTCAGACGGAGCCTCCTGCTCACCTGTCCTCACACATGGCGATCCGCGGCGAGTTGCTGCGTGAGCGGACATTCCGTCCTCGATGCGTCCCTCCGCTGGCACTATTGTGCGATTACCGGGCCGCACGTCGGGGATGTCTCAGAGCACCGCGGTTCTTCTGAACAGCTGCCGGAGGTTGACGCGAGACTGTCTTCAGGGGTCGATGGAAGTTGTCGAGGACCTCCGGTTGCGGCCTGGCCTCGGCGAGGTGTGGGATCTCTTGTCATTTCCTGAGTTTTGGAGGATGCTGGAGCCTCTGGCTGTGCCTCCGGGGATGGAGGGTAAGGATGTGCCTCGGGCGAGGAAGCGCACGGGAAGAGGGCAGAGAGTCCTGCAAAGCCCGCCAGTGGGGAAATAGTAGTTTGAGTAAGCAGGGCACTCGCCGCTGGGCCTTGGTCACTTTGCGAGCCTTTTTTCGCCACTCTGGCAGGTTCAATGGCAATCCTGGACGGAGCTAACTCACCCACAACGTCACTTTCTTCTCACATCGCTTGCACGCCTCCATCAGAGAATAAACTTTTTGACACTTTTACCCTATCCAGGTGATTTCAGAGATTGTTCTTTTCGTGACACAATTGTGGCTTGAGTTAGTAATGAAAATTTTATCACTTACAATCCTCTGTTTTTTTGTGAAAAGTATCAAAATTTCATAAAAATTTGAAAAATCTTGATTTTGAAAGTTTCCAAAATTTCTGGAGCACGTGGCTCAGACAGTTAAATTATCACCACACAAAAGTAGGTCATATATACTGTAGCTACCATATGTCCACATATAGGTTTTTGGCATCATTTTTGAAATAATGTTCCTTTTTTTTTTTTAAAGGGGGGCTTAGAAATTAGTAGTAATTTCTCACATTTTCAAGAAAATAATTAGCAATATAATTTTTTTAGGGCACACTCACAGTTTGTCGTGGCTTATATGCAGGGGCCTGTAATGTTAGATACCCCTAAATGGACACTCCTTCTAAAAGAGAACTAGACCTTAAAGCAGGGGTCCCACAAGCGACCGCGGTTAGCGGACACTGGTGCCGATAGGCTGTAGCACATCCCCTGCCGGTCCGCGGGCGCCGGCTTAGGGACCCTGATTTGCCGATCCGCCCGTTGACGCTTTAGTCCGGTAACGGTCGGCATCTACTTTACGTCGTGTCGGCCGACAGAGTCTAGAGTGCGGCTGCACATCACTATAGTGAAAGCAGGGTGGATTTACCATTCCACCATTCTCAGATCTGCGCGCGGCGCGGAGAGGGTGATGCAACAGTGATGTACACCCCCTGCTGCCGCTCGGTGCTGCCAGCAGGCACGGACTGAGAATCCCGGGGTACGGGGTCACAACGGGGCTGCCTGTCTCCACGCAGCCCAAAATTACCATTTTGTGTAGCGCGCTGCTTCTTTTTATACATGAGCAGCGCGCTGTGGAGGGCGTTGCTTGCTGCGACTTGGTACGCTCTGGACAGCAATCAGATGTGTGGTGCGCTGCGGGCCTCTCGCTGGGCTCGCGCCACAACAGACTCACTCAATGCTCACAATCTCTGGAGTCAGGGACAGTGCTAGTTAGAGCAGTAGAGGTCCAGACGATCCTGTGTATGCTGCAGCAGCGCTGCTCCTGCCTCCTCAACACCAATGATGATAGAGACACCGCCACTCAGCGGAGCTTCCGACCGCAGGAGACTCAAACTCATCACTATATCATCATTGAAAGGAGGTAAGAGTGCGCCGGGTGCTGTTACACCAGGACAAACAGTTCACTGGCACTGGGCCACAGGCTGCTCAATACATTACCTCCTATGCTGCTGCCGCCCTTTCCTGTGTCGGCTGCATCTCTCAGGTGGCCAGAATGTTTCCTAGGGGCGGCATCCTACTGGGATCTTCAGCCTGATCCTCCCACAGCCGCAAGGTATCCATTTTTATTAATCTGTTCCAATTTAGGTCATGGCTACTGTGTACTCCTGGCCTCCTCTGATTGTGTGGGCAGCAGCCAGCCATGGTGGAACCGCTCCACATCTGGTATCCTGCGAGGCCCAGGACTCTATCGGCATTGTGTTTTAAAATAGGCTGCTGTCTTATCGTACTTTACAGGTACAGAGGCCCTGACCTGGGGTGGTGCCGGTACATACCTACCTTAATGGGGGCTATTTTCTCCAGTCTACCTTATGGGAGGCTACGATAATACCTTACCTATACTGGTTACGTAATATGTTCATAACCTATTAATTCAGGGTTACCTACGTAATTTAGGGGTGTGTGTACTTTTATGGTTATGGCAGAACAGGGGTCATTATTAACCATGTGCGGTTGCTATGGTTTAGGAGTTTGAAGGTGGCGGCAAAGGTAGAGAGGTGTCTGAAAAGTGAGGAGTCTAAGGTGTTTGTGTCGGTTTAATTTGTAGGGGAGCAGCATCGGCGATGGGAGAAGGGAGTTTCGTGCTAGGGCTGTTTTATACGGGGGCTCGGGCCGCCGAATCAAACTCCCTGTGCCTCACGAGTCTTCCGGGCTCCAGGCCGCATTGCGTGGGCTTGGTTGCTACCGACTGGCCCTTTAGCTGCATGTGCGTCCGATGGCACGCAATGCAGCTGCGGGCTTTCTGCGGAGCCAGAGATGCGGAGCGCTTCCTGCACGAGAACTCAGTGTCGGTCTCAGCGATTGAGGACAGCCGCGGCCCCGTGCGCTCCTCAGCGGCAGCGTCGCGATGATGTGATGTTCATTCGCGTTCCGTGCCTCTCCTCGGGCGACAGCGCGTCATAGGCCGTTCGCCCGAGGAGCTGCCTGCGGAGCGCGGGCTGAAGATGGACGGGAAGCGCCGCTCGCCGGGGGGAGTTAAGGTGAGTATTTAATGTTGTTATTTTTAAAGCGTTTTACCTGGCTCAGTGACCCCCATTATCCCTGTGCCCTATATTGCCTGCCTGGGCCCCTATATACCCTGCTGTGGCCCCATATCACCCGTCCTGTGGCGACCATATCCCCTGCCTCGTGCCCCTCCATATACCTGCACGTGTGCTATAATGCTGCCTGTGGCCCCATTATCCCTGCCTGTGGGCCCATATTACTTGTCCTGTGGCCCCATATACTGCTGTGGCGCCCCATTTACTGCTCTGTGCCCCCATACTACCTGCTGTGGCCCCCTTATACAGCCTGTAGCCCCTAAATGCCTGCCTATGGCCCCATATCCCTGCTGTGGCACCCATATACTGCCTGTTCCCCTATAATGCCTGCCTGTGGACCCCATATCCCTGCCTGTGCCCCTATAATGCTGTCTGTGGCCCCATATCCCCTCTTGCCTGTGGCCCCTGTATTACTGCTGTTGCCCATATCCCTGCCTGTGGCCCCCATTATTACTACCTGCGGCTCCCCATATACTGCCTGTGGCCCCCACATCCCTGCCTGAGAGTGCCCCTATATGCCTGCCCGTGGCCCCCAGATGCGCCTTGTTGTGCCCCCATTACTGCCTGTGGCCGATATCCCTGCCTGTGGCCCCATATGCTGCCTGTGCCCCTTATAATGGCTGGACTGTGCCCCCATATCACTGCTGTGGCCCCTCATATCCCCTGCTAGTGGCCCCAATTATCCTCTGCCTGTGGACCCTACATATGCTGCCTCTCAGTGCCCCTATATTCTGCCTCGCGTTTGCCCAGTAATACTTCTTGTGGACCCCTATATAACTGCCTCAGTTCCCCCATATATGCTGTGGCCCATTATAATGCTCTGTGCTCCCCTATATACTGTTGTGGCCCCTATATACTTGACCTGTGGCCCCAAATACTGCTGTGGACCCCATTTACTGCTTCAGTGCCCCCTTATTCCTGCCTGTGGCCCCCATATACCTGCCTGTGGCCCTCATATTCCTGCCTGTGGCCCACATATACTGCTCGTCAGTGTCCCCTATATTACATACTGAGGGGACTGCTATACCTATAATTAAGGAGTATGCTGGAAAATGTGAGGTTTCTTAACGATATTTTGTGTTCGCCATATCCTAGGGTCGAGTCTTGGCCTTGAGGAGCAATCAGCTCTTGAAGGGTTTAGGTCTGTGACACCGGTTGAGAAGCAAAGGGAAAGTGATGACGCTGATTCAGGAAAAGACGGTCTCCGGTGAGTCACTAAATGGTAACTGCAGTCTGTAATCAATTAATGTCTGCAGAGTACCTACATACAACTATATACTACCACCTATACGGGTCACTATTTGGCCGTCGGTATTATGTATCCAGAGTCCTGTGTACAGCTGATAGTCACATATGGGGATTGCGTTTTGGTACAGGGGTCTGGCAGGATTATTTGATCATTTATGTAGTATAGTTTTGGGTCTTGGTTTTGTTAGGAGGTTTTGAGTCACAATCACTGTCATGGTAGATTTGCTTTATGTATTAGGTTGGATTAATCTGGTGGACAGTTTTTTAGGGAGGTATTTCATATGAAGGTGAGACGTTTGAAAAAAGTAAATTTTAGTCATTGGTGATTTTTATGTACAGTGACTGCTGAGGAGATGTGGGATCTGTGTGGATTGTGCAGAAAATTTTAGTGACAGAACACAAGGTTTTTTCCTGTAAAAGAAACATCCACGATCAGCAATTGAGGCGGCGAAATAATGTCGTGTGAAACTCAGCCCTACCCAGGGGAAAACACAAAGGGGCCGAGCCCCGGATGTTTTTGGAACCTATAGAAGCCCTGGCTGGAGGATGTCGTCATGCATGTCAGTGCCCAATTATGGAGAAGGAAATGGAAAGAAAAGTGACCTCAGCAGAGAAGACGGCACTGTGAGTCCCTGAATGTCAGAGTTTTATTTTGCTGCCGTGTTTGATCAATGCTGTATTTACTGTATGTGATGGTGACTGTCATTCTGGTATTCACCACATGTGGTCTGTGCTGGCGGTTTTGGGGGTTTTATTTGTGCCTGTATAGTGGTACTTTAACTTGTCCCTGATTGTAAAGAGAGTGCACATCTGTCCCCGATTTGGGGATTGGGGTTTCTCTGCCCCATTTTACTTTCTTTTTGTTTTAGGTTTTTTATTTTAGAAAATGTTGCCCAGGAAAATCGGGGCAGATATTGTATGTGGGCGGGTGGGGGTTTTGTGCCGGGGTGTTTTTTTAGTCCCACCGGGCCCTTGGCTGCCGGACGCCGCGCCCTTTAAGGAAGCAGGGGGACGGGGGACCGGGGAAAGTGTTAACCTCTTTTTTTTTTTTTTCCTTTTACTACCTTGGCTATAATTAAAGGGGGGGCCCTATAATTTTTTTATTATCACTACAGGGGTCGGGGGGGGGGGGGGGGGGGGGGGCTATAATTTTTTTATTATCACTACAGAGGGGGGGGCTATAATTTTTTATTATCATACAGGGGGGGGGGGGGGCTATAATTATTCATTTACTACGGGGGGCCTATAATTATTTATTTTCATACGGGGGGGGGCCTAGCATTATTTATTTTCACTACAAGGGGGGGCTATAATTTTCATTATAAAACTACAGGGGGGCCCCTTAATTTATTTATCACTACAAGGGGCTATAATTTTTTTTATAACTACAGGGGGCCTATAATTTATTTTTTTCACCTCCCGGGGGGGGGGCTATAATTTTTATTATAACTCAGGGGCCTATAATTATTTATTTTACCCCAAAACAGGGGGGGCTATAAATTATTTATTACCCACTACAGGGGGGGCCTAGCATTTTATTTATTTTCACTAAAAAGGGGGGGCTATAATTATTCTTTAAAACACTAAGGGGGGGGGGGGGGCCTAAAAATTTATTTTCACTACAAGGAGGGTATAATTATTTATTAAAAAACTACAGGGGGCCATAATTATTTTATTATCATAAAAGGGGGCTTAATTTTTTATCACTACAGGGGGCTTAATTATTTATTATCACTACGGGGGGGCTATAATTATTTATTTTCACTAGGGGGGGGGGCTAAAATTTTTTTTTTCACACAAGGGGGCTATAATTATTTATTTATAAAAGAGGCTATAATATTATCACTACAGGGGGGTATAATTTTTATTATCATACAGGAGGGCTATAATTATTATCATACAGGGGGGGCTATAATTATTATCATACAGGGGGCTAAATTTATTTATTATCACTACGGGGGGGGCTAAAATTTTTTTTCACTACGGGGGGGCTATAATTATTTTTTTTCATACGGGGGGGCTAAAATTTTATTTATTATAATTAAAAGGGGGCCCTATATTATTTATTACAAAAGGGAGGGCTAAAATTATTTTTTCACTACAGGGGGCAAAAAATTATTTATTATCACTACAGGAGGGCTATAATTATTTATTTTCCTACGGGGGGGCATATAATTATTTATTATCATACAGGGGGGCATAATTATTTATTTTCACTACAGGGGGCATAATTATTTATTTCACTACAGGGGGGGGTTAAAAATTATTTATTATAACTCAGGGGGGCTATAATTATTTTTACATACAGGGGGGCTATAATTATTAATAATAACTACGGGGAAGCCATTTTTATTTTCACTACGGGGGGGCTATAATTTTAGCACTAAAAGGAGCACAATTTATTATCTTTACTACAGGGGGCATTTTAAAATTTCTTCTTTCTACACATTATATATATATATATATATATATATTATATATATATATATATATAATATATATATATATAATATATAACCACACACACACAGACAGATTACATATGTATTTTTATATACATGTAAATAGTGACCCACAGAGCTGCAATCGTCTCCATTTAAAAAAATACTGGTTCCCCCATAAAATTTCCCTAAAAGAAAGATACACTCTATTGTGTTTTTTTTTTTGTAGTGATTTTAAACCCCCAATCCCGCATAACCCCCCCCCCCCCCAAAAAACCCCCGCCCCCCCCCGGGGTGGAAAAATTGTCTGATCAAACCGTCCCCGGGGAAAAAAAAGGTTGGGGGCCGCTGCCTTAAAATATTTAAACAGGGTTTTGGAAATTTGTTAACCCCTTTTGGTATTTTTCCCGAAATTAAAGCAAAATGGAGGGGAAATTTCAAAATTTACTATTTTTTTCAATTTTTTAATATTTAACCATTATTCATGGAAAAAGGTAAATGTGACCAGGTTAAAAAGCAATTAATAACATTTCCCCCCGGGCTTTTTTTAAAAGATAGCCCTATGTGGGCCCTAGGCATTATTGGCTCAACCATAAGCCCCCGAATAGGAGGAGCACCTACCGGATTTCGGGGGCCCTCATTTTCAATGCAATTTTTTTTTGGGGCTCCATTTCAGGTTTGAGGGGGCCCCCCTTTGAAAAATTTAGTTTAAAAAAGTTTCTTTATTTACGGGGGAATCCGGGAAAAAAAAACCCCCCCAAAACTTTGTTACCAATTTCTTCCAAGTTCACAATACCCAACATGTGGGGTAAACTGCTTTTGGGGGGGCGCAGGCAGGGCGTATAAGGGAGGGAAGCAAATTGGTTTTTTGGAGAAATTTTTTGGGTGGGGCCATGTCGCATTTGAAAAGCCACCAAAGAACCAAAAGCAGGTAAAAACCCTTTCCAGAAGTTGCCCCATTTTTAGTTTCAACACCCCTCATGATAAAATATAGGGGGTAATTTTTGAAAATTTTGGGTCCCACAGGTTTTTTTTTTTTTAGAAATTGGGCCATAAAAATTTGGGGGGGGAAAACGCAGTTCCACCATTGTTTTTTGGGCTTAAATTTTTTAAAAAGCTTTTGCCGTGAAAGGGGGAAAATTTGATGGATAACTTTACTATGGGGGTGGGTACAATTGCAAGGATATAAATTTTAATTGGTTTTTTTTTTTTAACACTTTTACACAATAGAAATAGGCCCTATAAAAAATTGCGTTTTTATTTTGGGTCCTATTCTAAACAGCCCATAACTTTTTTAGTTTGCTTTTGCGGGAGCTGTGTATGGGCTTTTTTTTTTTTTTCCAAAAAATTTAGATTTTTATAAGGCTTTTTCCCAAAATTTTAAAACATTCCCAAAAACCCAGAAACACTTTTTGAAAATGGGAAAAAAAAAAGGGGAGGTACAGTCAAAAAAATGAAGACATTGGAGATGACATAAAAAAAAAGAGAAAGAAAAAAAACCCTTTCCTAAAGTAAAAAAAAAAAAAAAACTTATGCCCGGGACTAGTATAAACCAAAACCAACCCAAAAAATTTATAGACCATACAATAGAAAGAGACCTGGACACCCGGGTCCCAAGGGGTCATTGCGCCCGGTGCACATAGGAAAAAACCCAAAGGACAAACAAGAAGAAAAAAAGGGGTAGCAAAGAGGGGGGAGGGGTATGTACGTACCGGGGCGCGAAGGCGGGCCCCAAGAAGAAGGTTTCCAAAACCTTTTGGGGAAAAAAGAAACAAAGGCTTTCAGACACCAAGGCAAAGCAGAAAAAAAAATATTTAACAAACCCCCCTTTAGGCCCTAAAATTTCCGGACGGGCTTGGTACTTAACCCAAAGGGCCCCATGCCCGGGGGAAACATGTTTTGTCCTGGGGGGTATGTGAAAATCAATTCCTCCATACATATTTGGATCCCAACTTCGCTCCCCCCTTTTCCATTAGGGAAGGAGGAGGGTTTCCCTTCCAGTGCGGGGGAATCACCACCCTTTGCAGCTTGTAGGGGGTTTTCCCTTGTCAACGCTTCTTGTGGGAGGCCCCGTGAAGGGCCCAAAACAAAACAAAGTTTGGGCCCTTTCTGGGGAGCCCGGGAATAAGTTTTCCCAGAACAGCCCCCTAAAAGGGCCCGAAAAAACCGCTCCCAAACCCCCGCAACCCTTTAAAACCCCCAAACCAATATGACTCATAGTCCCCGGATCTCCCCGAAGGAAACCTCCAGCACGTAAAAGGCACCTCGGGTACCATTTGTGGATATTTCCCCGGGGTACCCTATACCATCGGGAAATTTTTCCCTTTAAAAACTCTTTTTTGGGCCTTACAAGCAAACCCCCACCGCCTTTGATAAAAAGAAACACTTCTTCCATGTTTCACAGAGAAATTTTTCCTGGATTCCTTCCCCCCCACGCGGGCGCAGTAGGGAGGGAGGGGTTTTTAAGAACCGGGCAGAAAAAGGGCCATTGAAAAACAAAAAAAATAAATTTCCCGCGGAAAGCGAAAAGAAATGGACCCAGGAAAACAGCTTTTTAAAAGGGAGAAAGGGGGCCCTGCCAAATACCCTTGTTTCAGATGGGGGAAATTTAAAAGGGAAAGGGCCCCCCCGCATTTTGCAAGTATTCAAAATGATGTCTAACAAATGCAAATGCCATGTATTATATCCTCCAATGGAAGAGGGACCCCCTGTCTTTTGGATGTGCACAGCCAAAAGGGGATAAAGACCTTAACTCCCCCGGGAAAGAGCTACCAAAGCACCCGGGGGGAAGGAGGGGTTTCGAGTTTGGGTAAAAAAAGGGCCCGTTCAGGTTAAAGCAGAACTCCAATTTTTTGGATTTTTTGCAAGATAGTGAATGTGGGTCATGGCCAAAGGGAAAAGGGTTAAAGGGGATCGGTTTTGAGGGGGACAAAGGGACCAAGGGGGGGAAACATGGACCTCAAACACAGGGCCCTGCCCCAAAAAAAGACCCACAGCTTGGCCCAAGGGCTAGTATCAAATAAAGGGAACCCGGGCTTTGGCAGCCGCCAAATATTTAAAGCTTACAATCGGGCAAACCCTTTTCCCCCTTTCCATTTTAAAGGGGGGGCCCGGCAGCCCCCCTTCTAAAATTCTCGGCCCCGGCAGAATGAAAATTTTAAATTTCCCTGAGTTTCACTGCTTGACCCGGGGCCCAAAAAAAGGAAAGAGGGAAATGGAGATGGGGACGGTCGGGGAATAGATAAAATATTTTGGGAAAAAAAAAATCGTAAATTTCTTAAGGACTTTCATTCTCCCAAACCCACGAGAATTTTTCTTTCCGATTTCCAGCCCCCCAACAATGGGAAACAAATGGGGGCCCCTTTAAGGGCAAAAATTGGAGGCAAATAACTGTGAAAAATCCGCGGGGAAATTTTTGGGTTTCCCCAAAGGTAAAAAATTTTTTCCCCTCCCAGGCCTTGAAAAAGGGGGGAAGGGTTTTCGTTTTGATGTTCCCCAACTAGGCCTAGGGGAAAGGGGAAAATATTCAAGGTTTCCCAATTTTTTGGAAAAAGTTAATTTTAAAATTGGACCTTTGAGCTAAAACGGGCCATTTTTCCCCGCCTTCAGGGAGGGGAGAGATAAAAAGGATCGTCAGGTAGATAAACAAGCCCTTTCGCAAAAGCCGAGCACTTGAAACTCCTGCGGCCAATCCATACCCCCACTGAGGCCCCGGTTTTGGGTTCCAAAATAGGGGGCCATCAAATGTTCCATGATAAAGACATAAAGCAATGGGACGGGGGGGGGCATCCCGTCTGGGCCATTGCGAATATCAAAGTTTTAAACCCAAAGGACCGAAATATCTTCCCCTTTAGCCGGGGGTTTAATGATAGAGCGCTAAAACCCCGGAGGAAAAAAGGGGAAACCCCAAAGCCTTTTTTGGGGTAAAGGGTTTTCCCGACGGGGAGCCCCAAAAAACCTGTAAAATTTGGCTTTTTTCAGCATCCAGTGACAGGTTTCATAAAGGGTTTCCCCCCCGAGCGAGCCAAAGGGAAATGTTACCCGGGGTCTTAAAGGGTTTTCCCCCTTTGGGCCCCCCAAACCCCGGGGGGACGAAACCAACCTAAACCCCTTGGGTGAATCAGAGCAGGCGGGGAGATTAAGACGATTGGCTAGGACGGCTAGATTTTTAAAAGATCTAAAATTAAAGGGAGGGGAAATAGGTCTGTAGTTCCCCGGGCCTGCGATTCTTTCCCTCCCTTTGGGAAAAACTGTAATGGGCGAAAAGATGGGTTCCTGCCGGAAAGGGAAAAAAGGGAAAGAAAAAAATTTTTAAAACGCCTCTAAAAAAAAGGGGGAAACAGGGGGGGGATCAAATTTTTAAAAAATTTGCCAGAAAAAACCGCCCTGGGCCTGGGCTTTTCCCCAAAGGGTTTTTCCCTTTTACAACCCCCTTTCCAAATTTCCCCTCTCCCGAGAAGGGTTCCCCAAAGAAGTTTTACCCCCCAAAACCGAAAGATCGAAAAAGGGGGAGGAAGGTTTCAATTTTTCATTTGAAAAAGAAAAGGAAGGGGACCCACGGGGGAGTTTTTTTTGGAGAAAGTAGGAATAAAATTTTTTAAGCAACAATTTGGAGTGGGGGCCCAAAAAGTCCCGGGGGCCTGTTTTAATACCCCAAATAAAGGATTTGTGAAATTTCCCTACCCCTTTTAGCCCGGGGCTGGGAATTTTCCCACCTTTTTCCCCAAAAACTAAATGGGAACCTGCAACACAGGCCTCCCGGGGATTTTTCCCCCCGGGAGGCCTCAAAGATCTACAAAACCCAAGTCTGGCCATGAGTAATTTTTTTCCCAACACACCCCCGGGACAGGGCTTTTTTTATGAAAAAATTCCAAAGGGTTACCTTTTGGCGGGAGGCTTTGGGCCCGATCCCCCCCCCCCCTCCTTTTTTTAAAAACCCCGGCCCTTTCTTAAGGGCGACTACCAGGGTTTTAAAAAGCCCCGCCTGGGAAAAACGCATTTAAGGGCCCCCCCTTTTTAAAGTTTTGGGGAATTGGGGGATCTCCCACAGGTCAGAGATGAAGTGTTTTTTTCAAAACCTCCTAAAGCACAGCGGGCCCATACAGAGTCCAACAATAGCGATTCATTAAGCCCCGGGCTAGCTTGGGGCAAGGGGAAATTTGGGAGGGGGGAAAGTGACATAAACCGGCGCTTTGGTTTTTAAACCGAGTAACCCCAAGGGGAGGAGAACGAAACCCAAAGGGGAAAGGACACCATGTTTAAAGTAAATAAAGCCCTTTAACGACTTTTGGGTATTTGGGGAAGGAAAAGGGAAACTAAAAATCCCAATCTAAAGGATTTAAAAACCCCCCGCCAACCATCCAGGGCTAAAAATTAAAACCCAAGGCTTTTTGACTCTTTTAAAAAGCAGTTAATGATGATAGGGGAAGGGCCCGGGTTTTTTAAACCCCCATAGCCCGGTTTTTAAGAGTGGGGTTTTAAAGTCCCCCAAAAGGGGGGACCGTACCCTGTGCATGAAAACCCAGTTTTTTCCAATACTTCCAAAAAAAAAGGGCCCTTTTGCCCATGATTAGGGCATATACATTTAAAAACCGTAAAAAAAAACCCAGCAATGTTTAAAAATCAAGATCGGGTATCTGGTTTTAAAGCATAAAGGATACAATCAATTATGGTGGGGGAGGGGGCCCTTATGGATACAAAAAACCCCCCCGGGGATTTAGAAAGGGCAGTTTGGCAAAATGCCAATGGGGGAAAAAAATCGATCTTTTTTTTGGGGGCCCATGGCCTGTCTTAAAGTTTGTCCCCCTAAAAACATAAAATCTGAACCTTTTGACGAGGGAAAATTTGGTAGAGATTTGTGCTCACTTTCTGGGGAAAATGTTAAACCCCCTTTGGCGTTGAAGGACGTATTTTAAGATCCCCCTTTAAAAAAAACAGCAAAGGGGGTAGGATAAAGCCGGGGGCCCCCCCTCTTGGGCCCGGGCCACGACAGGGAGGGAAAAAAAAAACAGGAAAAAAGGGGGAAGAAGAAAAAAAAAGAAAAAAAACCAAGAAAAGGCAGGGAAAAGAAAAAGGTTTTTTTACCCCGCAGAAACCCTACAAAACCCCCTGAACCTATAGGAAAAACCCAAGGCCAGAAAACGTTTAAAAAGGGAATTCCCCAGCCCTACTTGGGGGGTAAGGGGAAAAAAGGGAAAAATGGGGAATAAACTTTCCCCATAGTGCTTAAACCCAAAATTTATGTATTTACATCCAAAAAATTTAAAAAAAGGAAAAACATGAATACACAAAAGGGAAACATAACAAGAACCTCAAATTTTATCCCAAAAAAGGGGGGGCATAATTGGGAAAAAACAAGACCCTTACACCCCTTTAAAACTAAGGGGATTTTGCAGGGGGGGCGGACCCCAAAACCAAATATGGGTTTTTACTGAGCGTGATCCTTTGAAAAGGGGCTTTCGCGGCGGGAGTTCCCCCTATCATCCCCCCCAGAAATCTGACAGGGTTCAAGGGGCTACCCCCCCCCCCACCCCGGGGGAAAAAAACCAAAGGGGCCCGTCAGGGGGAGATAAATTTTAAATCTCAAACCTTTAAGAAAAAAGTGGAACAAACTTTTGGGAGAACGCAAAAGTATGGTCGGTATCCCCGTCGAAAAATGAAAAGGGGGAAAGGGAAGCCCCCCCAAAAAAGGGATAATTTTTTTCACCCAAAAAACAGAAGAATAGGTTTGGGGCATGGGCCCATTGGCCAAGGGGATGAAATTTAGACATCTGGGAAAATTTGTATGGGTCCCTCTTGGAAAGGCAAAGACCGCGCCTAGGGCTTTTTTGCAAAATTTCCTCTTTAAGACATAGAAGTTTAAGCGGCAAATAAAGTCCCGTGGGAAAAAGAACATCTTTTTTCTTTGGGTGGGCGCAATGCTCTAAAACTCTGTCCAGCCAAAAGAACGTATTGGGGCGCTCGGGCCCCAAAGGGTATCATTAAAAAAAATTGGAAGACCCGTGGATACAAATCAGAAAGAAAGGGGTGGACCCCCGGGAGGCCCCGATTTCCGACTTGTTTTTTTCCCCGCCCCAAATTTTCCCGCCCAAATCGCCCCAAAAAATGTTTGGGGGGCAAAAAAATTTTTTTCAGAGGTTGGGTACTTTTTTCCCGCAACTCCCGCAGGGAACTGAGGGGGAAAATTGTTATTTTTTGCAAACCAAATCCACCTTGTAGACACGGGGAGACAGATCAGAGCGGGAATTTTTGGGCCCAGATCCTTTTCCCACATTCCCCCCAGAAGTTGTTTTCGCCATAAGGGAGATATCCTTGGGTTTTTTTTGGGGGGGTCGGGAAAGAGACGTTTAAAGGTCCCGGGCCCTCGTGACAGGGTCACATTTTGGGCGGGTGAGGGTGTCGCAGTTTGGGGGCTCCCGGTTCTGGAGGGGGAGCAGCACCCCAAAGGCAATAGGGCTGGCCCGCAACATTGG
Organism: Phyllomedusa bahiana; assembly: GCA_025379985.1. Taxonomy (NCBI): domain Eukaryota; kingdom Metazoa; phylum Chordata; class Amphibia; order Anura; family Hylidae; genus Phyllomedusa; species Phyllomedusa bahiana. The sequence goes on from JAODAL010031386.1 coordinate 25,281, forward strand.
GGGGGGAGTCATCCATACTTTTACTGTTTGGGGTAACCCCCCGGGTTTTTTGAAGGGCGCCAGGGTATAAGAGCTCCAACTGGGGAGGGATTGGGGGAGGAGGGACTACCTGCCTGAGAAGGGACAAAAGGAGCGCTTTTCCTTGTGAGCAGCCCGGGGTGGCCCCGGGGCAAAAGGTCACCCCAAGAGGACCCCGTGGGAAACCCCGCTTTGGGGGGGGTTTCCCGACAGTCCCGGGGATGGGACGCTGAGGGGGCCCTTTTTGGGGCTGGAAGGGCCGGGCAGACCGTCCAGTTTCCAGTGGGAGACCAGACACTGCGAGCCCCCTTTCCCTTACCCCACCCTCCCGCAGCCCAGATCCCTCCGGGGCAAAGCCCTGTAGGGAGGCCGCGGGTGGGACCTGCACTGGGTGGGACCCCCTAGGGGCCCTGTAGGGCCCCCAACCCATCAAAATGCTGAGGGGGGGTAATGGACCCTGAGACACACGTCCTGGGAGAGGCCGTGCCCTGGGGGGGCCACTGGGGTATTACTGGGGGGCCAGCAGGGAAAAGGGCCAGGGAGAGGGGGGCCAGGAGGGCATGACCCGCAGTCCTGTCCCGGGAAAAGGGGCCTCCTTCCTTGCGGCTTCCTGGGGCCAGAGGAGGAAGTCCGGGGCCCCAGGGGACGGAAGCCCCACCCCCCCACCGCTTTCTGTGTCCCCCTCCGGGACCGCGGAGAGGATTTTCCCCCCGCTTCCCAGCAACTGCAGGGGAGGGGGCGAGTGATCCGGGAGATGCCCCCCACGGGCCGCAGGGTACAAGCCGGGACCAAACTTCCCGTTTCCACTCCTCACGGCAAAACTGCAAAGCGCTGTCCCCCTCCTAAACCCCATCGGCGGGGGGGGGTCTTTGGGGTTTCCCCCTTCCCACGGGCTAAGCGGGAGCTTTCACGGGGTTTGTCCCGTCCTGCAGCAACGGCGGCAGGGGGTCGGGGGGGGCCCTGCTCGCCCCAAAAGCCGGGGGGCATCCGAAACCTCCTCCCCCCTCCGCAGCAACAGCACGGCCTCCGGAGCCCTTTTTCCCTTTTCCCCCGGCAACACGGCAAGGCACACAGCCGCCTCCGGTCCCCCCCAATCCCCCCCAGCTTTATAACGGGGGGCACCCCCTCGGGAGCGGGGGGGACTTTTGGGCCACGGCCCGAGGACAACGTGGGGGTTTTTGCAGCGGGGGGTTTCGATTTTCCCCCCCCTTTTTCCCGGGGGCCTGAACCCCGGCGAATGCAAGGTGAGTCCAAAACCCTGTTTTTGCTTTTATGCCAAAGGGCGATGAGGGGGCCCGGGGGCCCTTTTAGAGGCCCCTTTTCAGCCAAGCCTCCTGTCCATCAGGCCTGAGGGAAGGCCGAAGAAAGGGCTCAATGTGCCCCTGTGAGGTGTCCCCCGGGGGGTTAAAGGGGGGCCTTCCTTTTTTCTTCCAAAAGGGCCTTCCCCATGAAAACGAGCCAAGGGAAAAGGATGCTCAGATCTTCGCCGGGGCCACAAACCAGTTTTCCTCACTGGGCCCCATGAAAGCCACACCCCCCCAGGGGCTTGTTTTTTTGGGAGATTTGTGTTTTTATTGGCACCATTAGGGGTTTCACTTTTTAAAATAGGTTTTTTGAGGCTTTTTGAACAAAAACGGAAAAACCTGGTAGTGTTTTTTTATTTTTTAAAGGGGTCCCGCTTAGATATGACATGCTAGCTTTACCAGCGGGGCGATACGATTACAGAAAACCCCAAAATTGTATATTTTTTTATTTTTTACTGCTTTAACAATAAAAACATTTTTATTCAAACGGGAAAAACCATTTTTTGCATCGCCGTATCTAACCGTAACTTTTTTATTTTTCTTGTATGAAGCGGTACAGGCTTGCTTTTTGCGGATGAGTTGACTTTTTTTGTTTTGAACATTTAGGGGGACAAACTTTTTGATCATTTAAAAACCTTTTTGGTCGGGGGCGTGATGGAGATTCGGTTTCCAAGACCCTTTCCGTTCATAAATCTCTTCCTATATACCAACCCCGCACCCAATCTTTTCCCCCGGGGTATTTTTTCTGGCCATTCTTTGGGGAAGGCACTCGCCAGGGATCCCCAATCTCCATCTTTTAAAATTTGGCCATAGAGCCACTCTCCAACCTGGCCGCTAATCCAGATCTCCGGGGCTTAATATGTTTCACCAATATTAAGGTCTCCTTATTGCTGATGACTTCGTTTAAACTATCTCCCCATGGTGGGGGTTCCGTAGCTTTAGATCTTTTACATGATTTTTTTCCTTTTCCTCGGGCTTCGGGGCAATTTTTTTCTAATCAGAATTTTTGGGATCTCTCCCCTCCCAATCCACCCCCTCAAATCTGTTTTGCAATTTCCCTATACCCTGGGGGTGCCTCCTAAATACGGGAATAAAATCGGTAAGTCCCCTGAGCCATTTAAACACCCAAAACCCCCCTCTTTTTCCTAAAAATTGGTAAGAACAAAACATGATGCATCCCGCCCCCCTTACTTCTAAGGTTTTACTTCTCAAGAATAAATTCCCAAAATACAAAATTTTGTTAAAAAAAAAACCCCTTATTGCTTAACATAAAGTTCCCCAATTTTTAAATACCGCTTTCACTTCTTTCCTATGGAAAAAAAAAACCCCCCCTAACCCCCTTGCTAAACTGATCCTCCCAAGGGTTTGGGGGGGCTGAATTTGCCGGATCTGAATTTTGTATAATCTACCAGCCCCGCGTCACGGATCGGATCGGTTAAACAGTCTTCCAAATTTTCCAACTCTCTACAGCGCACGGTTTCACCCATGACGCTTCCGGGCCCTTCTTCATACCAAATATTCGCTCTTCCTAAGGTGGCGAAACATCGCCTCATTGTGGGGGACCGATCAGCCGGGAAGGCCCGTAAACCGTTCCCCCTCTGCCCTACCAGACCATAATCCCTTTCCCAAACTATGGAAAAACCCAGAATTAAAACCTGGCCTTTAACCCCCAATTTAAAGTCTGGGGGAGTAAAGGGATTTTAACTTTTTCCCAGTTTAATCACCCTTCCCACCAAGGGATTTACCTCTCCCAAATTATCTAAAAAAATTTTCCCTTTGCCACCACGCTTTTTTTGGTTTACCCCCAAAATGAGTTTTTTATAGAAGGACAGAAGCCGCCATTTAATTGAAATGTTTTTTGAAAATTTTTCGGCCCTACTTCTTAAACAGACCACCTCAAACGCGCTATATCCGGGGCCTTCGTGGGGGTTCAAAGACAGGGGCCTTGCAGATTTTTGCTAAGGGGGAAAGGTCTACTCTAACCGGGAATCTCTATACAATCCTCCGGGGAGGGGCTAAGATCCATAAATATAAGTTAATGAAATGGAGGGACACGTCTTTAGAATTGCCCTCCGCAATTTACGGCTGTAAAATCCCCCCCCCTCCAGCTTGTCCCCCTTTTAAAACGTCCTGTCCTAAGTTGGCAACCCCCCCAAAACCGGATTTTTTTCCATAGTATATGGCCCCTTTTGGGGGAAACCATGAAGTTCGGGAGACGCAAACAAACTCGAATTTTAAGTTTCGTGTCATTTAACTTTAGAGCCAACACAGCCCCCTTTCCATAATTTACCACAACTTTTTTAGAACCACCCACTTCTGCACATATTTTTATTTCGGCTAAAAAGAACCCCGGCCAAATGGTTGGGAAACCAAAGTCCCTAAAAATTGCAGGAAAGGGCCAGGTGTAAAAAAATCATCTGGAAATGGGCAAACGACATCATCAGGGCAAGGAAACCCCAAAGCCTATTTTTTTTACAAGGCGGAGTTCATTAACTTTTACACCCCCCAGGAATCAAGAGATCATTTAGCCTTTTGTCTACACCTTCCCGGGATCTCTCCTCTCACCTACGGCACCTGGGGGGTTTATTTTTCCCTTTTCCCCCTAACAGGGGGCTTTACCTCAGCCATATCCGGGCCCGTCCCCGGTTCCCCCTTTGGGGACTGTGCGCAGAGTTGGGGTGAATTTGTCCTCATCTATTTTTCTCCCCTGGCTTTAGGGACAGGGCCGGTGACGACCCCCCAGCCATTGCACCAGCACAGATTTTTTTTCACTTTTTATCCCAACCTTTCTGATTTCATAGGTGAATGTATTATGTCTCTTTTACATAACTGCGAGGGACCACTGTTCTGTGTTTTTTTTTGTTTTACTTTTTTAATTATTTTTTTTTTTTCTTTAGTGAAAAAAGGGGACCCCTTTTTCTTCATTCTTAAATTATGTACCCTGAGCATTAGTGCCTTTTATTCATTGCTTATACTTTCTTTTCTTAGTAAGATGCCTAATAATTTTCGTTTGTACAAGGGTGTCTCATCTAATGGGCAGTTTTTATATGTTTTTGTTATGAAAATTTAATAAAAATATTTTACAAAAAAAAATAAAAAAACATTTTTGGAAGGGAGAGTGAAGAAAATACTGCAATCCTAGAGGTTTTTTATTTATTTTTTTAAACAAAAATTTTTTTTTGCTTTCAAAATTTAAAAAACAATCCGGTGTACAAGAACATTACATTAGGGTCAAAATGCAATTTTTAAATAGGTAATACAAAATAAACATTTTCTTTCTTCACTGAATAGCTTTCATATAAAATTAATACAAACAAATAGGATTTTTTACACCTCAAACATAAACAAAATGGGCTGTTAAAAAACCAAACGTTTAAGCGGGAGACCAAAAAATAATTACCGTCAAAATCAGGTCAATTCAAATCAGATCAGAGGCAAAAGCCCCACAAGTTACCAGTACTACTGACACTTCTAGTTCTTGGGGCTATAAATGGTCATCCTCTCGTAAGCCCCTTGCATATTATCAATATAACCAAAGGGGTTTTTTTGTTTTGATATTTGAAGTTTGGGGGGTTTGGGAAGGAAGCTTCAATTTTCCCAAGGTTTTTCCCGAAAGTTCGTGCTTCGTACCCATTGAGACTGAAATGGAGAACCCGAGCGAATCCCTTCCCTCGTTTGGTAATTCCAAAAAAAAGGGCTCCATTTGGCAAAAACTTTCATTGGGGAAAATTTTCTGTAACTCGGCTTCCATCCCTCCATATCATATATACTTTTACTTGTCCCCAGACTCATTTTCTGCTGGAGTATTACTCCCAACCCTTTTTTGAAGAAGCTCCTTTTTTGCCGCTATGAGAAATAGCAGTAAATTTTGGAATTTGGGAACTGTTGACAAGTCATAAAAAGTATTTTTAGGTTTAAATTGTACATCAATGTTCCCCCTTAACACTTTTTTACTACTAGAGTTTCCAAAAGATCTGGGGAAAAAAACCCCAAATTTCCCCATTCCGTGAATCAAATCTTCCTTTTTTGGGGTGTTACATTTTTGGACATTCTACTTTGCGGTGGGGCCAGTGGATTGGGGGGAATTGAACCCCCAAAATAGCAGGGGTAAAAAGGAAGTGGTTTTTCCCCCACTTTTCACTTACCCCCTGCCCGCAAACTCGATTCCAGCCGCTAAATCAACTGCGGTATGCCCATGTCAGGGAAAACTTTTTCCCACGTGAAAAAAAATTTTCTTCCCATCGGGTTTTTTGTCGACTCTCAAGTTTTTTTCCAAAATGGTTAGGAGTACGATGGGGGGCGGATCCCCAAAAAAAAATCAAAGGGGTTTCGTAGGGAACTCCAAATCTAACGCTTTCCTCTTTTTCCCGGAAGCTCTTTTACTGGCCCATAAAAAGAATGGGGAATTTGGGAAATTTTTACAAGTCCTGAAAAATTTTAAAGGAAAAATATCGTTTGGGAGTTATCGTAAATTGCTAAGGGCTAACACCATTATCTACCACCACTGAAAAGTTTACTTTTCAGTCCCGCGGGGGAAACCCGGGTTCCCCCAGGGGGAATATTTGCTAATGTACTGGGAATGAAACAATTTTTTACTACCTTCCCGGAGGGAATAGGTCCCAAAAGAAAGCATACTTATTTTCCCGGGGAAATTTAGGCATATTTCGTGTGTAGTAGAGCACTAACCCATGGTGAGCAGTGTTTTAAAACGGTTTAATACGGGAAGGTACCTTGATCCATCAATGCAATGTCTTAACATGCAGGCTAAATTATATTTCCTAATGTCCGGCATATTAATGCCACCAAGTGCTTTAGGCAGCATTAATTTAGTTAGAGAGATTCTGTGTTTCTTGGAGGCCCAAATGAACCTAGTGAACCCAGCTTGTAAAATCTTAGTGTCGGAATGCTTCAACAGCAAAGGGATGGTTTATAAGGGATACAAGAGCTTAGAAAAGCTCATCATACGAATCGGGTGGCACCGAGCCAGCAATGGTAAAGGTAAATTATGGCATTTCTCCAATTCTCTTAGTATTTTTAAAATTAGAGGGGGGTAATTCAAGTTATAAATGGATTCCGGTGTTCGTCCCATATGTATGCCTAGGTATTTAATTGAGACTTTGGCTTCTACTAGGGGGATATTCGTATGTTGTAGCGCTGGCAATTTCGCCTAGGGGGAGATATGTAGTATTTCGGATTTGGCCATATTGATTTTAAACCCGGAACAGAGTCTAAAGATTTTTAAATGATGGAGTAAATTTGGCAGGTCTCGAGCAGGATTTTCCATAAAGAAAATTACGTCGTCTGCAAATAATGCCATGTTAAGTTCTTGATTTTGAACTTTATTTTTATTTTTAACAGCGCTCACTGTGCAGTATCCGTAATAAGTTAGCTTTACTCTGTGGGTCGATACCATTACGGCTATACCCAATTTATATATTTTTTTTTATTTTTAATCACTTTAAAAAAAAAAAAAAAAAAAAGTGTTTTTATTGTGTTAAATAATATTTATGCATCGCTATCTTCTGACAGCCATAACTTTTTTATTTTTCCATATACGGAGCTGTGTGAGGACTTTTTTTTTTTTGCGGATTGAACTGACGTTTTAATTGGTACAACGTTGGTGTTTATAGGAGTTTTTGATCACTTTTATTCCATTTTATGTGCTGCGGGATGAACAAAAATCTTAATTCTGTTGCTATGACTGGTTCCTATGGCAACTGTCAGTCACGATGCCGGGACATGCCCACAGGGCACGGCCGGGCATCGTGACGTCACAGACAACCCGGAAGGCATTCTATGCCCTCCGTGCTGTCTGTAAGGAGGCAGGAGCTGCACGGATCGCCCGATCTCCTCCTGCGTCTCCCTTAGTTATTGCGACCCGATCGTCGCGATAATTAAGGGGTTACCTGACACCCCGCGCCGATCGCGCGATCCTCAGGACGGGTGCATACGTCTAAGGTCGTTAAGGGGTTAAAACTGGCGATTCCACGCGGCTGCGGCCGTTTACACAACAGGCTACTGCAGACCTATGGGACATAAATGATTATGGTCATTGGACAGAAATCTTAAAGATCGATTAATGTGTCACTATAAAATGTCCGACTGGAGCTTGGATTGAATAAACAAATTTCATTGAACTTCGGAGTGCTGTCGGGAGCGCTGTCGGGGACTGATCACACGGCTTATTTTCTAGAATATTTGCGAGCGTATTCTGCCGTGTATCAGATCAGCGCGTGGTTCCAATTCACCCTGCGTATTGCCTCGCGCACTATACACGCCACAATAAGCCGTGTGAACATAGCCTTATAGAAAACGCTTTAGTACGGCCGGGCAGACTAATCTCACTTTACCTCAGCTGCTACTTGTCTCTATATTATGTAATTAACAACTAAAAGGTAATGATTCCGTGATCGCTCTACTGTCCTCTCCACAGAATTAGATAAGAATATAGTAAATGAAAGGTGAATAGGGGGAGGGGGTTTCCTGTCAGGTAATGTCTAATGACACAGCCACAGTCTGAAAGAAGAACCAGGAATCACTCCTCTCACTGCTGCTATCAGAGCTCATGGAGAAGGCAGGGAGCGGACAGGAAGTCCTGCACCGAGAAGGCAGGGAGCGGACAGGAAGTCCTGCACCGAAAAGTCAGGGAGCGGCCAGGAAGTCCTGCACCGAGAAGTCAGGGAGCGGCAATGAAGTCCTGCACCGAGAAGTCAGGGAGCGGACAGGAATTCCTGCACCGAAAAGTCAGGGAGCGGCCAGGAAGTCCTGCACCGAGAAGTCAGGGAGCGGCAATGAAGTCCTGCACCGAGAAGGGCAAAAGCGAGGGGCAGGAAGTCCTGCACCGAGAAGGCAGGGAGCGGACAGGAAGTCCTGCACCGAGAAGTCAGGGCCCGGCCAGGAAGCCCCGCCCCGAGAAGGCAGGGAGCGGCCAGGAAGTCCTGCACCGCGAAGTCAGGGAGCGGCCAGGAAATCCTGCACCGAGAAGGCAGGGAGTGGCCAGGAAGTCCTGCACCGAGAAGTCAGGGAGCGGACAGGAAGTCCTGCACCGAGAAGGCAGGGAGCGGACAGGAAGTCCTGCACCGAGAAGTCAGGGACCGGCCAGGAAGGGCCTGCACCGAGAAGGCAGGGAGCGACAGGAAGTCCTGCACCGAGAAGTCAGGGGCGGACAGGAAGTCCCCGCACCAGAAGTCAGGGAGCGGCAATGAAGTCCCCGCACCGAGAAAGTCCCGGGAGCGGACAGGAAGGTCCTGCACCGAGAAGGCAGGGACGGGCCAGGGGAAGCCTGCAACCGAGAAGTCAGGGGCGGCAATGAAGTCCTGCACCGAGAAGTCAGGGGCGGACAGGAAGTCCTGCACTGAGGGAAGGCAGGGGGCGGACAGGAAGTCCTGCCCCCGAAAAGTCAGGAGCGGCCAGGAAGTCCTGCACCGAGAAGTCAGGGAAGGGGGCAATGAAGTCCTTTCACCGAGATGTCAGGGTGCGGACAGGAAGTCCTGCCAAGGGGAAGGCGGGAAGCGGGCAGGAAGTCCTGCACCGAGAAGTCAGGGACCGGCCAGGAAGTTCCTGCACCGAGAAGGCAGGGAGCGGACAGGGAAATCCTGCACCGAGAAGTCAGGGAGCGGACAGGAAGTCCTGCACCGAGAAGTCAGGGAGCGGCAATGAAGTCCTGCACCGAGAAGTCAGGGAGCGGACAGGAATCCTGCACCGGGGAAGGCAGGGGGCGGACAGGAAAGTCCTGCACCGAGAAGTCAGGGGCCGGCCAGGAAGTCCTGCAACGAGAAGGCAGGGAGCGGAAGAAGTTCCTGCCCCAACCGAGAAGTCAGGGAGCGGACAGGAAGTCCTGCACCCAGAAGTCAGGGAGCGCCAGGGAAGTCCTGCACCGAGAAGGCAGGGAGCGGACAGGAAGTCCTGCACCGAGAAGTCAGGAGCGGCAGGAGTCCTGCACCGAGAGGCAGGAGCGGCAAGGAAGGTCCTGCACCGAGAAGTCAGGGAGCGGCCAGGAAGTACTGCACCGAGAAGTCAGGGAGCGGCAGGAAGTACTGCACCGAGAAGTAGGGAGAGCGGCCCGGAAGTCCTGCACCAGAAGTCAGGGAGGCGGCCCGAAGTCCTGCACCCAGAAGTCAGGGAGCGGCCAGGAAGTCCTGCACCGAAAGTCAGGGAGCGGCCAGGAAGTCCCTGCACCGAGAAGTCAGGGAGCGGCCCGGAAGTCCTGCACCGAGAAAGTTCAGGGAGCGGCCAGGAAGTCCCGCACCGAGAAGGGCAGGGGAAACGGCCAGGAAGGGCCGCACCTAGAAGGCAGGGAGCGGACAGGAAGTCCTGCACCGAGTAGTCAGGGAGCAGCCAGGAAGTCCTGCACCGAGAAGTCAGGGAGAGGCCAGGAAGTCCTGCACCGAGAGGGCAGGGAGCGGACAGGAAGTCCTGCACCGAGAAGTCAGGGAGCGGCAAGGAAGTCCTGCACCGAGACGGCAGGGAGCGGACAGGAAAGTCCTGCCACCGAGAGTCAGGAGCGGCCAGGAAGTACTGCACCGAGAAGTCAGGGGAGGCGCCAGGAAGTCATGCACCGAGAAGTCAGGGAGCGGCAAGGAAGTCCTGCACCGAGAAGTCAGGGAGCGGCCAGGAAGTCCTGCACCGAGAAGGCAGGGAGCGGACAGGAAGTCCTGCACCGAGAAGTCAGGGAGCGGCAAGGAAGTCCTGCACCGAGAAGTCAGGGAGCGGCCAGGAAGTCCTGCACCGAGAAGTCAGGGAGCGGCCAGGAAGTCCTGCACCGAGAAGTCAGGGAGCGGCCAGGAAGTCCTGCACCGAGAAGTCAGGGAGCGGCCAGGAAGTCCAGCACCGAAAAGTCAGGGAGCGGCCAGGAAGTCCAGCACCGAGAAGGCAGGGAGCGGACAGGAAGTCCTGCACCAAGAAGTCAGGGAGCGGCCAGGAAGTCCTGCACCGAGAAGTCAGGGACCAGCCAGGAAGTCCTGCACCAAGAAGGCAGGGAGCGGCCAGGAAGTCCTGCAATGAGAAGTCAGGGACCGGCCGGGAAGTCCTGCACCGAGGAGTCGGGGACCAGACAGGAAGTCCAGCACCGAGAAGGCAGGGAGCTGCCAGGAAGTCCTGCACCGAGAAGGCAGGGACCGGCCAGGAAGTCCTGCAACCGAGAAGTCGGGGACCAGCCCCAGGAAGTTCCTGCACCGAGAAGGCAGGGAAACGGCCAGGAAGTCCCTGCACCGAGAAGGCAGGGAGCGGCCAGAAAGTCCTGCCCCCGAGGAGGCAGGGAAGCGGCCAGAAGGGCTTGCAACCGAGAAAAGGGGGGACGGCCAGGGAAGTCCTGCACCAAGAAGTCAGGGAGCAGCCAGGAAGTCCTGCACCGAGAAGTCAGGGAGCGGCCAGGAAGTCCTGCACCGAGAAGGCAGGGAGCGGCCAGGAAGTCCTGCACCGAGAAGGCAGGGAGCGGCCAGGAAGTCCTGCACCGAGAAGGCAGGGAGCGGACAGGAAGTCCTGCACCGAGAAGGCAGGGACCAGCCAGGAAGTCCTGCACCGGAAAGTCAGGGACAGGCCGGGAAATCCTGCACCGAGAAGGCAGGGAGCGGACAGGAAGTCCTGCACCGAGAAGGCAGGGAGCGGACAGGAAGTCCTGCACCGAAAAGTCAGGGAGCGGCCAGGAAGTCCTGCACCGAGAAGTCAGGGAGCGGACAGGAAGTCCTGCACCGAGGAGGCAGGGAGCGGACAGGAAGTCCTGCACCGAGAAGGCAGGGAGCGGCCAGGAAGTCCTGCACCGAGAAGGCAGGGACCGCCCCGGAAAGGGCCTGCACCAGAAGTCAGGGAGCGGCCAGGAAGTCCTGCACCGAGAAGTCAGGGAGCGGCCAGGAAGTCCTGCACCGAGAAGTCAGGGACCCGCCAGGAAGTCCCGCACCGAGAAGGCTGGGACCCGCCAGGAAGTCCTGCACCGAGAAGTCGGGGACCAGCCAGGAAGTCCTGCACCGAGAAGTCAGGGACCAGCCAGGAAGTCCTGCACCGAGAAGGTAGGGAGCGGCCAGGAAGTCCAGCACTGAGAAGGTAGGGAGCGGCCAGGAAGTCCTGCACCGAGAAGTCGGGGACCAGCCAGGAAGTCTGCAACCCCAGAAGGCAGGGACGGCCAGGAAGTCCAGCACCGAGAAGGCAGAGAGCGGCCCAGGAAGTCCTGCACTGAGGAGGCAGGGAGCGGACAGGAAGTCCTGCACCGAGAAGGCAGGGAGCGGCCAGGAAGTCCTGCACCGAGAAGGCAGGGAACGGCCAGGAAGTCCTGCACAGAGAAGTCAGGGACCACCCGGAAGTCCTGGGACCAAAGTCAGGGGAGCGGCCAGGAAAATCCCCCGCACCAAGAAGTCAGGGAGCCGGCCAGGAAATCCTGCACCCAGAAGCAGGGAGCGGCCAGGGAAGTTCCTGCACCGAGAAGTCAGGGAGCGGCCAGGAAAATCCTGACACGAGAAGTCGGGGACCAGCCAGGAAGTCCTGCACCGAGAAGGCAGGGAGCGGCCAGGAAGTCCTGCACCGAGAAGTCGGGGACCAGCCAGGAAGTCCTGCACCGAGAAGTCGGGGACCAGCCAGGAAGTCCTGCACCGAGAAGTCAGGGAGCGGACAGGAAGTCCTGCAGCGAGAAGGCAGGGAGCGGCAGAAAGTCTGCACCGAGGGAGGCAGGGAGCGGCAAAGGGAAGGGCCTGCACCAAGAAGTCAGGGACCCCGGGCCCGGAAGTCCCCGCACCAAGGAAGGCAGGGAGCGGACAGGAGTTTCCTGCACCGAGAAGGTAGGGAGCGGAAGGAAGTCCTGCACGGAGAAGGCAGGGAGCAGCCAGGAAGTCCTGCACGGAGAAGGCAGGGACCGGCCAGGAAGTCCTGCACGGAGAAGGCAGGGAGCGGCCAGGAAGTCCTGCACTGAGAAGTTGGTGACCAGCCAGGAAGACCTGCACACAGAAATCATGGACCAGCCAGGAAGACAGGCACAGAGAAGTCGGGGACCAGCCAGGAAGTCCCGCACCGAGAAGTCTGGGTCTCGCCTGCAACTCCTTCATAGAGAAGTCAGGGAGCGGCCAGGAAGTCCTGCACTGAGAAGGAAGGTAGCGGCCAGGAATTCCTGCACCGAGAAGTCAGGGAGCGGCCAGGAAATCCTGCACCGAGAAGGAGGGGTGCCAGGAAGTCCTGCACCGAGAAGGCAGGGAGCGGACAGGAAGTCCTGCACCGAGAAGTCAGGGACCGCCCGGAAGTCCTGCACGAGAAGTCGGGAGCCGGCCAGGAAGTCCGGCACCGAGAAAGGTAGGGGGAAGGCGGACAGAAGTCCTGCACCGAGAAGGCAGGGACCAGCCAGGAAGTCCTGCACCGAGAAGGTAGGGAGCGGCCAGGAAGTCCTGCACCGAGAAGGCAGGGAGCGGCCAGGAAGTCCTGCACCGAGAAGTCAGGGAGCGGCAATGAAGTCCTGCAAACCGAGAAGTCAGGGAGCGGACAGGAAGTCCCTGCAACGAGAAGTCAGGAGCGCCAATAGTCCTGCACCCAGAAGTCAGGGAGCGGACGGAAGTCCTGCACCCCGAGAAGCGGGAGCGGACAGGAAAATCCTGCACCGAAAGTCAGGGACCCAGGGGGAATCTGCACCGAGAAGGTCAGGAAGCACCCGGAAGTCACTGCACGAGGAAGTCAGGGACCACAGGAATCCTGCACCGAGAAGCGGGAGCGCAGGAAGTCCTGCCACCGAGAAGGCGGGAGCGGACAGGAAGTCCTGCAACCGAGAAGTCGGGAGCGGCAAGGAAGTCCTGCACCGAGAAGCGGGAAAGCCAGAGAGTCCTGCACCGAGAAGGGCAGGAGCGCCAGGAAGTTCCCGCACCGAGAAGTCAGGGAGCGGGCCCGGAAGTACTGCACCGAGAAGGTCAGGGAGCGGCCAGGAAGTCCTGCACCCAGAAGTCAGGGAAACGGCCAGGAAGTCCCCGCCACCCAGAAGTCAGGGAGCGGCCAGGAAGGTCCTGCACGAGAAGTCAGGACGGCCAGGAAGTCCTGCACCGAGAAGTCAGGGAACGGCCAGGAAGTCCTGCACCGAGAAGTCGGGAAACCCGGGCCCGGGAAATCCTGCACCGAGAAGTCAGGGAGCGGCCAGGAAGTCCCCTGCACCGAGAAGGCAGGGAGCGGCAGGAAGTCCTTTCACCCAGAAGTCAGGGAGCGGCCAGGAAGTCCTGCACCGAGAAGTCAGGGACGGCCAGGAAGTCCTTGCAACCGAGAAAAGGCAGGGAGCGGACAGGAAGTCCTGCACCGAGAAAATCAGGGAGCGGCAAGGAAGTCCTGCACAAGAAGGCAAGGAGCGGCAGGAAGTCCTGCACCGAGAAGGCAGGGAGCGGACAGGAAGTCCTGCACCGAGAATGCAGCGATCGGCCAGGCAGTCCTGCACCGAGCAGTCAGGGACCACCCAGGAAGTCCTGCACCGAGGAGGCAGGGAGCAGCCAGGTAGTCCTGCACCGAGAAGGCAGGGAGCCCAAAACCGCCCAGGAAGGGGGGCCTTTCCCCGAGAAGCAGGGACGCCCCGGAAGTCCTGCACCAAGAAGTCAGGGACGGCCAGGAAGTCCCGCACCGAAAGAAGTAGGGGAGCGCCAGGAAGTTCCTGCAAACCCAGAAAGGCAGGGAACGGCCAGGAAGTCCTGCCCGGGAGGCAGGGAGCGGCAGGAAGTCCGCACGAGAAGGCAGGGAGCGGCAGGAAGTCCTGCAAACCCAGAAGTCGGGGACCGCCAGGAAGTCCTGCAAAACCCAGAAAGTCAGGGAGCAGGCCAGAATCCTGCACCGAGAAGGTAGGGGACGCAAGAAGTCCTGCACCGAGAAGGTAGGGAGCGGATCCCGGAAAGTCCTGCACCAAAAGCAGGGAGCGGGAGGGGGAAGGGTCCTGCACCCAGAAGCAGGGAGCGGCAGGAAGTCCTGCAAAAACCCAGAGGTAGGGAGCGGCCAGGAAGTCCTGCACCAAAGAAGTCAGGGGGCCGGCCAGGAAGTTCCTGCACCGAGAAGCAGGGACGGGCCCGGAAGTCCCGCACCAAGAAGGTCAGGGAGCGGCCAGGAAGTCCTGCAAACCAAGAAGTCAGGGAGGCGCCAGGAAGTTCCTGCACCAAAAAGTCCGGGGACCAGCCAGGAAGTCCTGCACCGAGAAGGCAGGGAACGGCCGGAAGTCCTGCACCGAGAAATCGGGGACCAGCCAGGAAGTCCTGCACCGAAAGTCGGGGGCCGCCCGGAAGTCCGCCCCCCGAGAAGGCAGGGAGCGGCCAGGAAGTCCTGCACCGGAGAAGTCCAGGGACAAAAGCCAGGGGGAAGTCCTCATTGAGAAGTCGGGGAACCGCCCAGGAAGTCTCACCGAGAAGGAGGGAGCGGCCAGGAATTCCTGCAACCGAGAAGTCAGGAGCGGCCAGGAAAATCCTGCACCGAGAAGGCAGGGAGCTGCCAGGAAGTCCTGCACCGAGAGGCAGGGACCAGCCAGGAAGTCTTGCAATTAGAGGAACAAATTATAAAAGGCAAACAAAAAAAAAAAAACTTATAAAAACAAATCAAAGAACAGCTTTATGTCGCTTGAGAATATGTGAAAAAAATAAGTGTTGATGTTTGTTCATTTTCCCGCAAAATTTAATGAGAAACCCCTTTGGGCCCGAACCCAAAATAAATGTGAGGTGGGGGCCCCCCTTTTGGGTTTCTCACACGTCGCATTGAGTCCGTATGAACATACATTTTTAGATGCGTGTTTGGATCTGTCTGTCGGATCCTAAATGGACCCAAACACACATCTAACATATATCCATGTGATTTACATTGCTTTTAATATGAAACATGCATCGGCGTTCAGACAAGTGATCACCAATACATCTCACTGCATCTTTTTGGCCCTATTTTAAACTATAGAGGGTGATCCTGCTGCATCCAACATGCATCCAGACATGCAGCAGCGTATTGGAATCGTTTAGGATCCGATCACCAATGCGTTTTTGGATGCGATTTTCAGATCCAAACTCGAATCCATAAACGTGGGAACGGCCCCTTACTATTATGGACAAATATTATGGCCAAAAATTAATTTAACCCTTTAAATTCACCAGTTACTTTTTCAAATCAGTGAAAAATGCCTGTCTACCCACTTTAATGCCAGTTGTAGTGCCCAGAACCACTTTGGGCCAGGCTGGACTAAAATGAATTTGATGTGGAGCATCCCTCTTAGTGTGATGGCAGTGTAGGACCATTGGCCCAAAGTCATTTAACCCTTCGAATCTTAGTTTTAGGTTTCTGCTTTGATCCCATTGGATGCAGCTGTTGGTGTTTTCCAGGCTGGGTTAAGCTGCTTTCTCTTCGGTCCCCATCTCTGTGATGACGTTTCCGGGCTGGGTTCAGCTGGTTCTCCTTGGTCCCCATCTCCGTGATGACGTTTCCGGGCTGGGTTCGGCTGCTCTCTCCTCGGTCCCCATCTCTGTGATGACGTTTCCGGGCTGGGTTCAGCTGGTTCTCCTTGGTCCCCATAACAGTGATGACGTTTCCGGGCTGGGTTCGGCTGGTTCTCCTCGGTCCCCATCTCTGTGATTTCGTTTCCGGGCTGGGTTCGGCTGGTTCTCCTTGGTCCCCATCTCTGTGATGACGTTTCTGGGCTGGGTTCGGCTGCTCTCTCCGTGGTCCCCATCTCTGTGATGACGTTTCCGGGCTGGGTTCAGCTGCTTTCTCCTTGGTCCCCATCACTGTGATGACGTTTCTGGGCTGGGTTCAGCTGGTTTTTTCCCCGGTCCCCATCCTCTGTGATGGTTTCCGGGTTTGGGTTTTAGCTGCTTTTTCCTTGGTCCCCATCTCTGTGATGACGTTTCCGGCTGGGTTCGGCTGCTTTCTCTTCGGTCCCCATCTCTGTGATGACGTTTCCGGGTTGGGTTCAGCTGCTTTTTCCTCGGTCCCCATCTCTGTGATGCGTTTCCGGGTTGGGTTCAGCTGCTTTTTCCTCGGTCCCCATCTCTGTGATGGGCTTTTTCCCGGGGTGGGTTCGGGTGGTTCTCCTGGTCCCCATCTCTGTGATGACGTTTCCGGGCTGGGTTTGGGTGGTCTCTCCTCGGGCCCCATCTCTGTGATGACGTTTCTGGGCTGGGTTCAGCTGGTTCTCCTCGATCCCCATCTCCGTGATGACGTTTCCGGGCTGGGTTCAGCTGGTTCTCCTCGGTCCCCATCTCTGTGATGTGTCATTGGGCTGGGTTCAGCTGGTTCTCCTTGGTCCCCATCTCTGTGATGACGTTTCCGGGCTGGGTTCAGCTGGTTTCTCCTCGGTCCCCATCTCTGTGATGTGTCATTGGGCTGGGTTCAGCTGGTTCTCCTTGGTCCCCATCTCTGTGATGACGTTTCCGGGTGGGTTCGGCTGCTCTCTCCTTGGTCCCCATCTCTGTGATGACGTTTACGGGCTGGGTTCCGCTGGTTCTCCTTGGTCCCCATCTCTGTGATGACGTTTCCAGGCTGGGTTCAGCTGGTTCTCCTTGGTCCCCATCTCTGTGATGACGTTTCCGGGCTGGGTTCAGCTGGTTCTCCTTGGTCCCCATCTCTGTGATGACGATTCCGGGCTGGGTTAAACTGGTTCTTCCTTGGTCCCCATCTCTGTGGGTGACGTTTCCGGGGTGGGTTCGCTGGGTTCTCCTCTGGGTCCCCATCTCTGTGATGACGTTTCCGGGCTGGGTTCAGCTGGTTCTCCTTGGTCCCCATCTCTGTGATGACGTTTCCGGGCTGGGTTCAGCGGTTTCCTTGGTCCCCATTCTCGGATGACTTTCCGGGTTTCACTGTTTCTCCTGGTCCCATCTCTGTGATGACGTTTCCGGGCTGGGTTCAGCTGCTTTCTCCGGGTCCCCCTCTCTGTGATGCGTTTCCGGGCTGGGTTCAGCTGGTTTTCCCTGGTCCCCAAACTCTGTGATGACGTTTCCGGGCTGGGTTCCGTGGTTCTCTCCTGGTCCCCCTCTCTGTTTATGAGTTTCCGGCTGGGTTCAGCTGGTTCTCCTTGGTCCCCATCTCTGTGATGACGTTCCGGGTGGGTTCCAGCTTTCCTTTCCCCATCTCTGTGTGACGTTCCGGCTGGGTTCAGCTGTTTCTCCTCGGTCCCCCTCTCTGTGATGCGGTCTTCGGGCTGGGTTCAGCGTTCTACCTTGGTCCCCATCTCTGTGATGAAGTTTTCCCTCCGGCTGGATTCCGCTGGTTCTCTCCTTGGTCCCCCATCTCAGTATTGACTTTCTTCTCTGGGCTGGGTTTCCGGCTGCTCCTCCTTGGTCCCCCATCTCTGTGATGCATTTTTCCGGGCTGGGATCAAGCTGCTTTCCGCCTCCTTGGTCCCCACTCGTGTGAAGAACGTTTCCCGGGCTTGGTCAGCTGCTTTCCATTCTCCTCGGTCCCCATCTCTGTGATGACGTTTCCGGGCTGGGTTCCGCTGGTTCTCCTTGGTCCCCATCTCTGTGATGACTTTTCCAGGCTGGGTTCAGCTGGTTCTCCTTGGTCCCCATCTCTGTGATGGATGATGTTTTCCGGCTGGGTTCAGCAGCTTTCATTTCTTCCTTGGTTCCCATCTATGTGAACTTTAGATAGAGTCAGACACCAAGACCCTGACTATATGGATCCAAGAGTGATATTCAGGAACGGAGGCAGCCATGACCCTGGGCAGGAGGAACATGATAGAGTCCTGACACCAGAGACCCCGACAGAGCAGATCCTGGAGGAGGTGCAGGACGGAGGCAGCCATGACCCCGGGCGGGAGGAACATGATAGAGTCCTGACCCAAGAGACCCTGACAGAGCGGATCCCAGAGGAGATGCAGGACGGAGGCAGCCATGACCCCGGGCGGGTGGAACATGATAGAGTCCGGACACCAGAGACCCCGACAGAGCGGATCCCGGAGGAGGAGCAGGACGGAGGCAGCCATGACCCCGGGAAGGAGGAACATGATAGAGTCCTGACACCAGAGACCCCATCAGATCCCGGAGGAGGTGCAGAACGGAGGCAGACATGACCCCGGGCGGGAGGAACATGATAGAGAGTCCTGACCCCAGAGACCCCTACAGATCCCGGTGTAGTGGATGGTAAACAAAGGTTATATAAGTTGTGATCTCATTTTTGTCTCCATTTAAATGTATTTATAATATATACCTCACATAAACAAATATATATATAGTAGGCCCACATACCTATGAAATACAAGCATGTAAAAAGCTGTCTGATATATCACTTGTCACTCAATTTTTAACAAAATGGCCGCTGTAGTATTATGTAAAGATCGCGTGTAATCCAGGAATGGCAAACCTCTTTTGGACAACCCCTGTGTCCAAACATTCCTGAGCTGTGAGAGGGGTCTGTAGATAAGGACAGCCAATAGATCCCTCAACATCCAGTACATGTGATGCTTCTTATCTACTAATTTGCAAAAGTAATAAAAAGCACCATTTTGTGAATAAAGCAGAAAGCACTATTCAACAGCAACATGGCATGTTTGATTAGTTTTCTTGGTGCAACCCCCTTAGGGGTTATTTTTTAAGTTAATTTGACACCCCACAAGACAGAAATAAGCTCCTTTAAGCTACTTTCCATATCAGATGGGCCCACCGATCTGATTTATTTAACACGAAAACTGAACTGGTGCAGCTTCCTACTGGCAGACCAGATGAAGATAACGGCGGCCATCACTCTTCTGAACATCTAGACCGGGGTAAGTAGACTTTATACATTGCGTTGGTCCGAGCAGAATTGTTTGTCTCGTGGGAGCTGTACTAAGTTTCAGTTCGGTTAATTGTTAGATTCACGCTGACAGGTAACAAGTCGGCCCATGCTATTGAACCTAGACCTGTCAAATTAACTCCTTTTGGGGGTTAATTTCAGTTTTAATGTGTATTGAATGTTTGAAACTGATTGAAGGCAAAGCTGGAATCACAAGAGTGGAAAAGCCCTAGAGGTGCCCGTTGAATTAATGAGAATTTCCCCTGGAAATAACGAGAGGGGTGGGGGTGGGATCGGGGATTCTGAGTCCTTCACGGAGGAGTGAGAGACTGGTCAGCTGCTTGGGGAAAAAAAAATAAAAAATAAGCATGCATGTATTATATTGAGAATTCATTGTTGATGGGAATCATGAATTCAACCTTTCCTTGGTGTAGAGAAGGCCCAATCACCACTTGCCTGAAAGTTGGTTTCTATAAACATTCATACGAGGTTTGTATTTTGTCTAATGCCCTGAAAAACAAAACAGATGATTGTAGAAGTACAGTTTTGGTATGTGAGATTAGTGAACAGCGCCATCTGCTGGTTTTAGAGGGACTAAACGTCAGATCTGAGGCTACATTTGGTGGTTGATCAAGAAACAGAAAGTGCAGTGATAGGGCAACAAGGCTCAATATACAGTGAGGCGAAGACAGCTGGAAGGCTAGTTTCAGAAAGACAAGGTGTAAGTAAAACACGTAGAATGAAGGATCTGATGAAAGTTGCTGAGTTGGCACCGTCTGGCAGGCTTCAGCCTGAAGTGTGCAGAAGATGTAGAGAAGTGAAGTAGACTGAAGGATTTGCAAGCAGCTGAAGCATGATTTAAGACCTCAGAAAGCATTTGTGATAACAATTATGGAAATGTCTGGGGGTTGATACAGAAAGAAGGTAGATTGAAGGATTTTGGAAACAAAGGAGACAAAGGAAAGTGTGAATACTGTATTTTGCCGACACCCTGTAATGGCGAGGGACTTGTCTCGGGGGAGTAGAGCAAAATCGGGGGGGAGGGGACAGAACTGCTGCAACAATAGGGAACCACGCCCCAGAAACAGCCCACCTGTGTCACAAGTCACCCTGCCCCCTGTATCCACTCCTCCTCTCCAGTTCTGCCCAGTACACCCAGACTACCTGAAACCCTTAGTGCCACTGCCCGCCCTTCCATGCCACTTCCTACTCAGCCCACCTACTTGCGCCCATAAGAATGTCACATCCTCTTCCTTCTGGGTTAATGCCGCCCCCTTTCCAGGGGTCACCACTATTCCGGCTTCCGGGACCAAGAATGGTTGGCACTTAGTACTGATATATGTCCCAATTCTGGATTCAAATACAGGATATATGGTGACCAGACCCACGCCAGCCCTACAGTGGAAGAACCTTTGGTACTGGAGAAGAAGATACAGTGGGAGGGAAGGCCTCTAACAGCATGAGTATACAAGGGAGGAAGGTAGAACGGAGCGAGAGTCTCAATAAGAACAGTTCAGGGCATATATTCGGCTTGCTGCAGCTGGCACAACCAGCTCTGGCCCCACTACACAGAACACCCCCGGGAAGGACCCTGGAGGAGTAGTCACTGACCAGTGTCTTTGTGGAAGGCTGTTTTGAACCCATCAAAGAAGCCGCTGATGATGTCCCGGCAACGGAGCATGTGTGCTTCTATTGCGAAAAGGCATCAAAATAATCTGCCTGCAGGATATGTGGGATGAAAGCCTCTCCTGTGATGGTGGCTGACACATAGAGGAAACCCTTAAGAGCTCTACAAGCCAATACCAACTGCTTTACATTTGCATTGAACTGGTCCCCCCCCGCATAACAAGAAGAAGGAATGACAACATAACCCAGATACACAAACACCCTGGCTGCTGATGTCTGTCCTATTCCTGAAGCCCAGCATTCACAGGACAGGGATATCCACTCTCGTGCAAATTCTGGTATGAGGCAGTGAAGACCACTCCCTTCACCTTCATGAAGATGCCTAGAGTCCTTCCAGAAGCTGAAGAAAGCTATGGCCAGTGCTCCTGCATTAGGCATGCCTGCCTATCAGAAGACCTTCAAGCTCTTTGTATAGGAAAGGGAAGGACATGGCCAAAACAGACCAGTTGGATACTACTATGCAAGACAGGGGCGTTGCTAGGGTCCCAAAACACCCGGGGCTCGGGCCCTAAAGTTTTTCTGAGTAGGGCTGGGTTCACACAGAATTTTTTTGCATCTCATTGTGAACTGCAGATGTATTTTTACAGAGAAAAACCTTTTGTATGTAGCTCTGGAGATTACACTGCATGCTACATTGGTGACTTGACAGGAGACTCTCTGAAGAGTTGTTCTCCTTTCTCCTTCTTCTCCCAACTGGCCCCAGACCCATGACGACCCCGTCCTGTCAACAAACTCTTCACTGTAGAAAGTACAAAACAAAACTTCCTTATGGCTTGTTCACACGTACGTTTTAGTGATCCATTGTAACGGATTCGTTTACGGATCCGCAAAACGTATCTAGACAATTTTCAGTGTGATTAACATTGCTTCAATGGCAAAAGAGCATCGCTGTTCAACACGAATGTCGCCGATGTGCTTTTTCACGCTCGCCCGCTTTTCGGATTCCGTATTTAAGAATTGACATGTCAATTCTTCTGCGAATTTAAGCAAGAGATTCCCCCATAGGAAATGAATGGAGTGCGCTTTTGGATCCTGAAAGCGGATCCAAAGGGCATCATACATTTAGGGGTGTGTTTTGGATCCGCATTCCAGATGCCAAAAAACGCATCCGTAAAACGCATATGGGATTTAAATTAAATATAAAATTTGAATATTTGTTGGGTTATAATATAGTTTATAAATAATTAGTTTATAAATGATTGTTATTAATTCAGTCACACTGGGGTGGGTTTGAAAACTATTGGATGATTTATAAGAAAAATAAGGGGGGGGGCAGGTTCTAAAATCATAGGTGTATGTACAGTTGATTGACACTAGGTAAAAAAAAAAGGGTTTTTTCTTTCTTCATAGGTTATTTTATATTTAAATTTTAGTTTGATAGGTTGATTTAAATAAAGCAATTGAAAAAAAGGATCCGTAAAACGCATGCAAAACGCATCCAATACGCATCCAAAAAAGGATCAGCTGTTGCGTTTTCTGGATCCGCTTTTTGGATGCAGTTTGCATCCAGTTTTCACAGGTTAAAAGCAGATGCGTAAAACGCATCCAAAACGGATCCAAAATGTCGTGTGAACAAGCCCTTAGACTCCTCATTTTATCAACATTTCTCTACAATTTCCTATCTCTTTACAAAATCCCCATCTATCGTACCCCAAATGGTAATAATTACCCCCCTTGTAGGTAAATATTTGCCCCCTATAGCCAGGAAGTAGCCCACTGTAGTCAGGTTGCAGCCCCTTTTAGCCAAGTAGTTGGCCCCTCTAGCTAGGTTGCTGCCCCCTCTAGCCAGGTTACTGCCCTCTGTAGCCAGGTTACTGCCCCCTGTAGCCAGTAATATGCTCCTTGTAGTCAGGTTATTAGTCCCCTGTAGACAGGTTACTGGCCCCTTAGCCAGGTAATATGCCCCCCTTTGCCACATATAATATGTCCCTTAAGCCACATATGCCCCATAAGCCACATATGCACACATGCCCCCTGTAGCCACATATGCCCATTTAGCTAATAAAAATAAAATAAAAAACCTACTTACCTAATGAGGCACGGTCCGCGCGTCCAGGTCTTGCAGCTTGTGAACGGTGTAAGCAGAGTGATGTCATCACACTACTTACGCCGTCTCGCGGGGCCCAGGACCTCCTCGGCCAGCAGAGCTGCCAGCTTAGAGGATCCCAGCGTCGCAGGGGGGTGATGAAAGCGGTGCGACACGCCTGCTGCGACGCCGACGTATATGTACAGCGCATACCAAGCACCGTACATACAGCGGAGAAGACAGGACAGGAACGATCCGTCCTGCCTCCTCCCCGACTCTGACTGCGCGGCCGCTGCGAAACGGCCGTGCAGTCAGAGATCGGCGGGTGCCACCCGCACTAAGGAGTGCTCCAGGCCCACGGCAGTGGCTTGGAGCCGCAGAGACTCGGGGGGGCATAGGCAGATTCATTCGGGGCTCGTGCCCCGAATGAATCTGCCTTGTGACGCCCCTGATGCAAGACTGGACCCAGTTGCAAGGGGAGGACCTTCCAGTTTACAAGCTGTAGTTCAGCCCACGGCTGCGGATAAAACCAACGT
>JAODAL010031387.1:0-48528 GCA_025379985.1 Phyllomedusa bahiana
AATGGTATGTGGGAAAAAATTTTTTGTCGTTTTTTTACATAAATATTTTAAATATATTTTTTCTTTTTTTGGGATTCAAAGAGGTCAGTGGTTTAAGTCCTCATATACCAAATGCAGTATCTCCCCCATGAAACAATGGAAACATTTCATATTACTCAAAAAATGCAAAAAGAAAAAAACTCAGTTTCAAAAACCCCAAAGGATCTATAATTTTTCGCCCCCGTAAATTTTATTAGCAATTTAACATTAAAAAACGTTTTAAAACTAAAGCCTGACTTTTAACAAAATTCAGACATTTGCTGACATTGAAAAATTTCTTGAAACCCGCTGGGGACCCGGTTAATCCAAGGGAGTTATTAAATCCATTAAATGACAAAAAAAGCAAAAATGATTTCAAAACAAAACCCGGGAGGCTTTTAAAGTCTTGTATAAAGAAAACCCAGCTTAAAAATTTCACATTAAACTAAATTATTTTCCCAAAACCCGTGAGCCCCTTTTTTAAAAATTTAAATAAAAGGTTTCCGAAAAATCACCTTCAAAGGGAAATGAAACCCCAAAGATATTTTGAAAAAATTCCCTTGGTTGCTTTTTCTAAACTGGAAAAAAGGGGGCCAAAAAATTAAAACTAGCCAATTTTTGGGAAGCCTAAAAATTTTTTAAAAAGGACCTACAACTATCTAAAATGGGTTTAATGAATAAAGGGTTAAACCAAATGACCCCCCAGGGCCCAAAAACCCCTTCTGGGGCTGTAAAAATTTTAAAAAAAAAGGGGCCCTATGTATTTTAAAAAGCTAATTGTATGTGGGGGGGAACTTTTATTACAGTTTTTTTATAAAAGAAAAAGGAATTCCCTTCCCAAAATTTTCCTCTTGAAAAAATTTAAGAACCTGACCCGGGAAACCACCCAATCCCCTTTTTCAAAAGGGGAAATTTTTATTTTCTTTTTTCTCTGTTTTCCGGGGTACATATGGGTAATTGGGGGGCCCGGGGGGGTAAATGGGGGGGGGGGTCTTTTTTATAAAAAAAGGGGGGAATCCTTAAAAAAAGGGAAAAAAAAAGGGAACCCAAAAGAATCACACTCACCAGACCCACTTAGACTCAAAAGAATTAGAGCTGACAAGTGCTGACGGTGGATGTTCTCTCAATCACGGATCTCCATCTCTCCTGTCAAAGACGTGTCACTTTCAGGTTCCCATTTCCCCCAGCTGTTTTTTTACTGCAGCCAAATGTAGCGTTTAGCTTCCCTTGGTGAAAGAAAACGGGGACACAATGTTCGGGTGGGGAAATTTGGGAATGATCCAGTGGGGGGACTCCCCAATTAGGTATGAGGGGCCCGGCGCTACCCAACCCTTATTTTTTGTGAGGTTTTTTGAGTGTGATTTTTTTTTTTTTTGGGGATTTTTTTTGGGGGAAATGTTACTTTATTAAAGAAGGATTATTGTTTTCCCTGCGTTTTTTTCTACTTTTTTACTTTATAGTTTGCCTGGGCATTTAATTTTAATAAAACGTACTAGAGCTTTTTTTTTGGAGTAGGGTTTATATTTTAAGCATACTCCAAAAATTCAGAAAAATTATGCTAGGGCTTACTTTCAGGGTAGTTGTTATCTACTGGGAAACAGGGTACCTAGTGAGGCAGGCACTACAGCCATCCAGACAAAGAATGGATGGGAAAGTGATGACACATGTACAGTAGAGATGGGCGAATTTTTCAAAAATTTGATTCGCCAGGTTCACCGAATTTTCCGCAAAAATTAGTTTCGACCCGAATTTATTTGCAGCAAATCGCGGCAAAAAAGAACTGTTTCCTGGCTGCGGAGGGTTTTGTAGGGTGTTGTAGAACATTGTGCTGTGCTCAAATATGCATAGGGAGTGGGGTTTTTGGTTTTCCCTTTACAATGCTGTGTTTTTTGTATGGGCCGCAGATGACAGGGCCACTATTTGAATCGCTTCAACCCTTTTCTGGGAGGGTTTCAGGGGGCCCAAAAATGACCAAAAAAAATGGAAATGGGGGAAACCCGATGAAAAAAGGGAATGTCAGCCGGGCCCCTTGAAAAAACCGAGCTGAGGGCAAAATCCTACAATTTGGGTTCCCGAGCAGACCCCTTGGATTCCTGTTCCTGCCCCAGGGGGTTTAGGGGCAAACAGTGCAGCGGGTCCTCTACAGCGGGAAACCTGCCCGTAAATTTTTCTGCTTCTATACAGCACAAACGCATGTGCATGTGGGGGACATACCGAGAGTGGTCCAGTTAATTGCAGGTTTTCTGTCTGACCCCTGCTTGCGGGAGAAGAGCTTTTCAGCATGGAGACCCGCTGAGGTTTAAAACAGACTTCCGACCCGACACTGCAAAGGTTTGTGAAGAGCAAGGACCTGCTGCGCCTGGGAACAGGGGATAAAACCTTCTCCCATCGGCCGCTCCTGTGATTGATCTCCTCCCTCTCCTCTACAAGTGGGGGGAAACCCCGTTCTTTAAAAAGCATTGCTCCAGTGTACAGCCGCCCCCCCCCCCCCCTGTGGGAGCAGGGAAGTGATGCAGGGGCGGGGGGCTCCCCCTCTGACCCCCTTTCTACTGCCCCGGAATGTCTTTAAAAGCTGATGTTGCTGCCCGCCCCCGTGTCCTCCAACAATATAAGGGGAGGAGGTCTTTATATAAAATTTCTATCCCTAATGGATGCTGCCTCACCTGGGCCTCACACCTGCTGGCTTGCAGAACTCCCACCAATCCTGATTTCTCCCCCTTTGACGGGGGGGCTGACTCCACTGATGTTCTGTCTTCATCTACACATAAACAGCTGAGATCCCCTCTGTTTAAGCTGTGGCGTACATCTAGTGGTGCCGAGCAAAGTGCTTACCACAACTGCGTTTCATAGCTCTGAACTCTCTTTATTCTCCATTCCTAGATGGACGTTCGTCCCAACAATTGGCAAAAAGCAAGGCGAATAAGATGCAAAAGGGCACTAAATCTGAGCTCTTATACGGACATGCCGTAACAGCAAGACAAGTAATGTAGAGACTGTACATAAATCGCTGAGCCCACCGACACCACTCTCTACTTCCAAACCTCCGCAATACTGCAACTGCCTCTTGGATAACACTGATGGTACGATGCAGGCCCGATTGATGAATCCTATGGTGGGACTATAAAAATTGGATTGTGGTGGCCAGAAGAAGATGGCTCCAGATATCCAGGAGCATTGGGAGCGACGATCTGCGAACAGTCATGGCCCATGTTTGTCAAAAATCCAGAACGATATCAACAGAAGGTCAGCGCACGGAATGACCAAGAACAGATCCTCCAAGAGCTGGGAGGAACAAGTGGACTCCACAACCGCGCTGGACAACTGCACTCTGACAACCAGCGTGCTCTCTAAAAAGTGGGACGATTGGAGAAAACCGGTTCTCGCCGCAACAACCTGAGACTGATCGGGGATACCAGAATGGTGGCAGGCAGGCAAGAGATCTACATTCCTTGTGTGAGTGCCTACTACAGAACTCTTAGGGCTACCCAAAAGCAGAGTGGATGAGGCCCATTGAATGGCCCAGGACCTGCAATCCCGTGCTCTTCAGCCAAGCAGGACCACAAATCCAGACTATCTCTGAGAGAACGCCCTACGTTCCAGGGATTGTAAATACTTGACTTTATGCAAAGTCAGCATCTCGAGCTTAAAAATCTCCAAGCAGCATGGAAATAAAGGGACATAAGATTCTTTTATTTGGAGATTTCTATTGTGGAGGTGCCAAGCGATCGGGCCGACTCTTCTCATCATGTGATCGTCCCTCTACGCAAACATTAAGTTCGCCCTCACCTATCGGTTACTCTGCGAATCTATCACCGATGGAACCCTGTCAGCTCACCTCCCAAAGAAGCTTAAGGAGTCTGAGAAACCCTTCTTAAATATACAGCATGAGTAGTGGAGGCATCTTCATTTCGGATTCTATGCCTAAAAGAAGAGGAAGCTCCAGAGACTGGTCAGAGACTTCACACCTAAATCACCACCTTGGGGAGATGTTTCAACTAAGGACAACGCTCCCGTTCTGCTTGGCGTCGCGGGACACTTAGGAACATGAACATTCTCTGGCAAAACTGGTATCCTTATTCATGGGCAGTCCCACTTTGTAAACATGTCCTTTTGCTCAGTTCAACTAAACTGACTGAACTTGTTATTAGGTCTAACTTTATATATGTCCGTTTAATGATCACATTTGATAATGCTATAGCTTCCCACACGGAATGCCTTACGCATTCAAGGGTCCCGGTGGGGGGGGCATTTGGCAATATTTGCCTTACTGTACTTCCTCTTACGTTGGAAGTAAGGAAGTCCACTGACATGGCATTGGCAAGATGTTGTTTTTTTTTTGGTTTTCCGCCCAATGGTGCTTGTTTTTTGTTCTGTTCTGTTTTGGTACCTTCTTTTTTTTGTCAGTACTGGGTTTAGTGGTCTGGATGCAATGACTGTGGGGATGTGTCAACGGTCTTCTCTCCTGGGGTTGAGTCCCATTTTCATTCATTCACTTGCTCTGCTATAATTCTTTGTCACTTTCTTTATGCAAAAGTACATCGTGGAACGTTAAGGGAATGCGGGTCCTCATTCGAAGAGAATTATGATTCTACGTCACCTCAAAAAATTAAAAACAGACATCGCCTCTTCAGGAAACTCACTTTGGAGGGAGATTTCAGCAAGCTTATGGGCCTTTGGGTGGGACTCGGTTCTGGGCTATCCATCATTTAATAGGAAAAAAATTGTGTAATTATCCTATCCTAATAAATCCTACTCTTATTCTCTTGTTAGCTCCACCCATGAAGTGAGGGCGCTGGATTCATGTATCCTTGAAAAGTCTCAGGGGAAGTTACTTTCCATCATAATATCTACGGTCCTATGCCAACAAGTGTCTTTCTTAAAACCTGACAGACCAGTTATCTATTGGACCCTGAAACTCTTAAAATTGTGGGAGGGAATTACTTATCCTGGTGGTTAATTCCAGGAAGATAGAAAATTCGTGTACATGATAGCTCTCCCGTATTAAGCCCTATCCATGGACCCCCCCCACATTGGTAATGTAATTTCAGACACTCATTTGGTTGATACGTGGAGGTCTCTTATCTGATGGAAGGGACTATTCATTTTTTTTCCCATCCTGACAATTTAATGGTCCCGTATTGTTATATTCTACTCTCTCCCAAGCAATGCAAAGGGTGGAATTTGTGCTTAAGGATTTAGTTATGATCATGCCCCTCTTGTTCCTCAAAAACTGTAGACGGCTGCTCCAAGGGCTAACGATTACCTCTGAAGATTTCCGTCTACCTATTTGGGGACGAGGAGTTTGCTATATCTCGTGGGGTAGTGGCTGCCAATTTTTACAAGAAAACCGGAGGATAGGACGGAGCAGTTTACTTTGCGGGACAGCTAATGCTGTCATTAGAGGCCACTGATTGCGCCTACACTAACACATCGGCAGGTGGTTGCGGATTCAAATTAGATTGTTGAGTGAATAAAGCCCTTAGGCAATCTTACACAGAATTTCTCTCCATCAACTCGCAGCCAAACTCCATAGTCTACCATCAAAAAAGATTATGAGCGCTGGCTGGGAGTATAGAGAGGTGTCCGGCGATCCCGTTATGTCAGCTAAAAATTATTCAGGTTTGGGATAAAGCAGGGCGTCTTTTAGCAATTTGGACTAAGGGGATTAAACTCTAGTTCAGATATATCTATGCATGAAGGATATTCGGGGAATTTTCAATATTTTGCTACTGCTATTGATAATGTCATACGCGGAGTTCTATGACCATTTTTATTCTCCAGAAACCTCCGATTGACAGGGACCCTCAGGACTGGCTTGGC
The DNA here is from genome assembly GCA_025379985.1 of Phyllomedusa bahiana. Taxonomy (NCBI): domain Eukaryota; kingdom Metazoa; phylum Chordata; class Amphibia; order Anura; family Hylidae; genus Phyllomedusa; species Phyllomedusa bahiana. The sequence goes on from JAODAL010031387.1 coordinate 5,839, forward strand.
CGTCTGTCTCTCCCTACCTTTCATGAGGAGTTAGGGACTACCTTAACAAACACGTCCAATTGAGAAAATCTCTAGGTTTATTAAGAACTTGGGTAGAAAATAAGCCCAGGCCCCGATGGCTTCTCAGGAGAATTTTTCAGATTCTTAATCCTGAAGTCACTCCTTCTAACCACCATCTCTAATCATTTCTGACTAAACAACTCCATCCCGCAAAATATTGGACACGGCGTTTATAAAGTTTTACGAAAGCCGTAAGGACGTGTCTCTCCTTCGTACGCCATTTCATTATTAAATGTTGACTTATAAATTATTTCTAAGGTTGTGGCGGACAGGTGGCCACTCTTCTTCCTGTCTCATTAGCACTCAACAGACGGATTAGTTAAGGGCAGAGCGCCGTCTCTAATATTCAGTAAAATCATTACTGTCCAGGATGAGATCAAATGTAATCGGGGCTTCATCCATCTCCAGCTATCTGTCCATTGATGCAGAAAAGCGTTCGACAGGGTCATCTGGAGATGGATGGGGGCAGTGGATGACGGATTCGGATTCCACGTTTTTAGCCTTCTGTTCTTATATCTCTTCACTTGATACAATCCCCGCGCTATACCCCGGGTTATGCTTTTCTAGGGCCATTCATTTGGGTGAGGCACTCGCCAGGGTGCCCATTATCCCGACTTTACTGTTTAATTTTTTTTTTTATGGCCAGTTAGAGGCGCTCTCAGGCCTGGCCGCTATCCAGATCTTTGGGCTTTATATCGGGTTTTCATCCAATATTAAGGTATCCCTTATTGGTGATGATTCTGATTTATTATCTGGACCACTGGTGGCGGTTCGATAGCTTTGATCCTGTTACATGAGTTTGCCTTTTCTCGGGCTTCAAGGTTAATGTTTATAGTAAGAAATTGTTGATCACTCCTGCTCATTTCACCTCCTCACATCGCTTTTGCAATTTCCCCTCTATCCATGGCGGGTTTGCCTCCATAAGGATCTGGGAACTAAAATATCGGTAAGTCCCTGAGTCCATTTATCCCTCCAATTACAACCCTCTGTTACTTCAAATTGGTAAGGAACTAGAATGATGGATGCATCTTCGCTCCCTTACTTGATAGACTCATTTATCAAAGTTGATGCGTTCCCCAAAAATACTATATTTGTTTACAAAAACATCCCCTTATTGCTTAGAACATAAAGTGTCTAGACCAACTTTATACCGCTTTTCATTTCTTTCCTATAGACTAAAAAAGCACAGGATATCATTGCTAAACCTGATCCTCCCAAGGGATGGGGGTGAGGTGAATTTGCCGGGAATTGAGGTTGTATCAATCTAGCCAGCCTACTGCGTCTCACGGATCGGATTGGGTAATACAGTCTTCCAGATATTCCAATCTCTCTACTGAGGCCGGCTTGGTTCACCATGGACGCTGTCCAGCCTTCTTCATACCAAATATTCTGCTTTTCTATGGTGGCGAAAACATAGCTCATTGTGAGAGGACATGATCGGAGCCTGGAAGGCCTGTAGAACCTGTTATCTCTGCCCCTTCCTGAACAGTAGATTCCTTCATATCTATGTGGCACCAGAATTCAACGTGTTTTGGCCTTGATAGCCCCATTTAAGTCTGGAGGAGTAAAGTGGGATCTTAACATTTCCAGCTTATTCACCCTTCCCTCCAACGGATTTACATCTCTCTCGAATTATCTCAAAAATTTCCTGGCCACCATCGCATTTTTTGGACTACTCCCAAATAGTGAGTTTTTATAGAAGTAAGGACATGAGGCCGTCTCATTTTAAGTTGAATGCTTATTATAAAATGTCATTGGCCTACTTCTTCAACAGTCCACTCTCTATCAGCGCTCTATGTGGTCTCGCTAGGGTTCAGAAGACGAGGGGCTTGCAGGATTTTTGCTAAGTGGGAGAAGGTCTTCCCTAACCAGGAGATTCATCTACATTCTCGAGGGATGGTGAAGATCCATAAAAATATATTGGTTATGAGATGTGTGGAGGGACACATTCTTTAAATTGCCATTCGAACTTTTCGGCTTTACTATCCCCCCCCCCAATCCAGCTTTTTCCAGCATTTGACGGGTCCTGTCCTACGTGTGGCGCCCCCCGCCATGGTTTTTGTCCATAGTTATATGGGACCTGTGTGGAATCCATGAAGTTCTGGGAGACCAGCATACAAAACGCGCTGAATCTTAAGTTTCGGTCTGTCATTTATCCTATGAGCCAACACAGCCTCTGTCCATAAATTTACCAAAAACATTTTTAGGGAACCACCCCAATTCTGAACATTTTTTTATTAGCGGTAAAGAAGCCTCCGGCCAAATGGTTGGAAACAACTGTCCCTACCTTGCAGGAAGTTGATCCAGGTGGTAAAACATCATTCGAAATGGAGAGGAATTCGATTATCAGGACGAAGGAAACCCATGCTCTAAATGTTTCAAGAAATGGCCAGGTCATACGGTATTTTTTACAACACCCCAGGAGATCAAGGAGTCATGCAGCCTTTTTTACACCGTCCTGGTATCTATCTCTCATCTTAGCGGGAAATCTGGGGGGGTTTGGTTGTCTGTATCCATAACATGGGAGCTTTTACCTCAGCCATATCCTGACACCATGCACTGGATAACTCCCTTGGTGACTGTGCGTCAGAGTTGGGGGTGATTTGTCTATCATCTATTTCTCTCCATCGGGCTATAGGGGACGCGGGCCATTGTGGCGATTTGCGAGCATTGTTCAGCACAGGATTTGTTTTTCACTTTTTATTCCCAGACCTTACTTGATTTCATAGTGTAATTTGATTATGTCTCTTATACATAACTGCGTATGGGTACCACCTGTTCTGTTTTTGGTTTTGGGGGGTTTTTTGTTGTTTTTTTTTGGGGGGGGTTCACTTTTTTATTATTTTTTGTTTTCTTTCTCTTAGTGATAGATGGGAGACTCTCTTTTGCTGTCGTTCTTTTAGTTATGATTCCCATAAATTTGTCCTTGGTGCTATTTTGTATTTCCATTTGCTTAGTTTTTTTCTTATTAGTAGTAATGATGCCTTATATCATTTTCTTCGTTGTGTCATGTAAGTATCTCATCTAATGGAATCAGTTATTTATATGTTTTTGCTATTGAAAATGTAATAAAATTAATGTTTTAAAAAAAAAAAAATAAAGAGCTGATCCCCTTTTACATCCATCATCAGATGACTTTACACTTGATTTATGAGCAGAACCTGTTCTGTTTAAACGTGATACTATGTAGTGCCCCCCTCCCCGTGAAGAATGGAGTGGGTATGTCGACTGTAATTTGGCAATATTGACGCAGTGTCCACTGATCTATTTTTCCCTTCTTTCTATCTGTTAGTGTCTCCGCCTTTCAAGTCGAGTCAATAATCCTTTGTTATAGCTAAAAGCCAAAAAACAATCAGGAGTTGATTCCAAGCTGAGTATCGACCAGTCAAATGGGATATTTGCTTGTCTTCACTTTGGTCTTGGATCCACTCCTGCGTTGGGCTGCCTAAACAATCCTGATCCTTTCTCTTTCCTTCTGACACTTGATTAAAAGAAGTAGGGGATAAGCCTAAATTAGTAGCAACGTCATAGAGTGGTGGAGGGTGGGAAACAGCATTAGGAAAGAGCTGTGGTCAGTATGGCAATGACTCAGTTGGCCCCTCTGAAGTAGCAAAAATATGTCAGGTTGATTAGGGTATGCATAACAACATCCGTAGGCCCACGCAGAGGGCAAGTGACAGATTAAGAAGCGTCTGGCAGCAGCATGAGTAGGCCACTTGAGTGGCAGACAATGACACTAGTGTGGTGTTGGAGGCAGCAAAACGAGTCTTGAGGTGGAGGTGGCATCCAATGACAAATTCTGGTAGGTGGCAGCAAATGTGTAGACCTACAGAGTAGAACAATGACACTCGGTGGAACAGGTGGCGGCAGCATCATAAGTCTACATAATTGGCCTAAAGTAAGTGTGGGGATGTAGTGGCCAATACCAGTCCTTGGGTTGTAAAGATGGTGGGGTGGTAGATGGTAGAGCACGACAGCAGGATGTGTGGACATCTGGCGGGGTTTGGCAAGACATCTGAATAGTACGCTGAGGCAAGGTAGCCAGAATAGAAGAATCAGAATCATTCTAAAAAGTTTTGGTTGAGCCATCCATGGCTGATCTAATCTGATGTATTAAGGCATTGGTCTAGATGTGTGAAAATAGTGGGCCCGATCCAACACTGAATTCATCTTGACAAAGGTGAGGTCTCACTTTTCAAGATGTACTAGCGAGTTCTCTGTAGGTATATCTATGGCCCCCTCCTGCACTGAACTCCCGCTCTGATGCTACTTACAAGGCAGGGGCAGGAACAGCTTCTCCAGGTAAACTCGGCAAGAATGCGCCAAGCACCACCTAACCAGTTTAGCTGCCCTGTACTCCATTCTATCTTCTATGTGGGGTGTCTAGTGGGCTGTCCAAGTTGGGTCACCACATGCTTTGTGGTTTCAGGGTCTGATTCAAGTCGCTTGATTGCTGGTGAAGTACCTTCTCCGGGATGAAGAAGTAAGGTCGTGCTCATCAAACGACTCCAGACTTAGGGTGCTTTTCTACACGAGTTTTTTTTGTTGCGTTTTTTGATGACGTTTTTTTGGTGCGAGAAGGTAGCAGCAATTAATGCAGTCCATTGCTCTGCACAAAAATCCGGCAGAAAAACTTGTGGTAATTACCGTGATTTTATCCACGAATTTACCGGATTTTTGACCCGATTGGTGGAGTATGCAGTATGTACAGAATAATAGTGTACTCTTACCTGCACATAAATAAAATGCATGAAAACGCATCTAAAAAGGCACCTTAATAAAAACGCACCGTGTGAATAAGCACCCTTTAGGTGTGCTGATGGAGCATGCGTACTGCTCCTACGCCCGAATCCCACCCCTATACAGAGCTGTAATAGGTAGTGTTCGGTGAACGATGAATGAACCCCCCAACTAGTCAGACCTGTTACGAGGATGGACACGATGGTTGCAGATAGGCAGCGCGCCAATCTGGACTACATGGTTCTTGTCTTTCTATAGTACTTGTGAGGCAAGAAGGTGCATCTGGCGTATCCAGTACATATATGGGAAAGACACCAATACAGCTCCCTTCGGCAGAGGTGTGGAGCCCTTGACTGTCTGATAATGAGAGCATGCTCCTGGATGGCTGCTGATGATGCTTGCGGCAGGATGGACCACGCCAATCTGTCGAGACACGGTTTCTCCCAGGCCAACTGGTTGGTGACGCTTCATTGTGTTGGCGCAGTTAGGGCCATTGGTGCGAACAATAGCTCCCTGGCCACGACTTCAATTTTCTTCTAACAGTTTCTACAATTTATCTACTTGTTGGCTCTCCCCGTTGTCCTTGGCAATTAATTCTGCAACAATACCGAACCGATTAGGTGATTTTTCCACCAACGCTCCACTACCATCACTGGACTGACTACTTCTACCGGCTGCCTGCCTCGGTGAGCCCTTGTGCTGCTGCTTTCTTGGGACACTGCGAAGCACAGGTGGTTTTTTTCTCTACGCCAGTGCGCATTTTTGTACTCCCTTAACTCACTCTCCTGACACCACCATGAATCACATTTGGAAACATCTACCAACTTGCTGCTGCGCCGCGGCCGGACACGCATAAACCTGACGCCCTCTTCTCCGAACGGTGATGTTGAAGCCTTGCTCACCCGGCTCCCAAGTGTGATCGGCTAGATTTGTCCATCGATTACTGTGTGCATGTCTACTTGCTGTCCTCTTCATCGGTCTCGGTATGCAGAGACTAGACCTCTCTCTAACATAACCTCCATGCACTCTCCCACATCCACTATCTGCCAGGCCCTACTGCATTGAAGCATCGAATGTCTGGCCATTCACTTCGGCTGACAAGTAGATGATGGGACTGTCCTCAAAATAGTTGTTCGTCCTCGCTGTATTGTGACGCAGAACCCAGAACTCACATAGTAAGTTCTCTGCGCTTGAGGGAACTGAACGAGAGAAGGTGATGAGCCAGTCTTTGAGCCTGTTCACGGTGTACTTCCTAAGTAGATATACGTTTTGATGCAAATATTTTACATTTTTGTTTTGTTTGGATTATTTTTGCTTTGTAAGTGAACATTGGTGGGGTGATTTCTTGTGTTAATGTTATGTACTGAAGAGATAATTTTGTCTATGTTCTATTTAGTCTCTGCTATGACTTGTAAGTTAGTCTTCAGAGAAGAAATGTTAATGAACATGATAAAGGTGTATTTATTACGGTATTAATGATGAATATTGGATATTAGCTAACTATAGTATTCATGATTGGTCCACTTGACCAAACTATTGTTCTAGATTATTGGTCCTTGCCATATGCTCTTTGGGCATTCGCATTGGGATAGTCTTTGGTGTCCTCACATATGACCAATCCTGTTCCAATCCTGGGATTGAGTTCTTTGATCTTCAGACTCAGCTTTATGTTGTTCACTTTATTAATTAGTTTAGAAATACCCTACTAGAAAAAAATAAGATGAAATTCAGGGTTATTTGGGCGCTCAGAAATACACACACCCCTGTTCATTTTATACTCAATATTAAACACAAAACAACGAGTAAAGGTTTAAATTATTCATGGGTATAAAAATACCTACGAAAAAATAAAATGCATGGAAATTGAGGCATAGTTGGGGCAAAAATCTACGACACCATGTATTTTACTCCAATTTACCCCCAAAAACAAGAGGCAAAAATTAACGCTTGGAGTCTATAAAATACCATACATAGAGAAGAAAAAAAACCTGTTGTGATTTGTGGTGTATCATGGGGAAAAAAAACACACTCTTTATTTACTCCTAGTTGCCCCACAAACAAGAGGAGAAAATATACCCTTGGATATTTAAAATTGCCCTACTAGTGAAAGATGGAATTGAGGAGTTTATGGGGACTAAAAATTACACAACCTGGACTTTATATAGAGAAATACCCCACAAACTAAAATTCTCTAAAAAAATAACACGCTAGGTTCGGGTACAAGATGTGTATATGACACAACAAGTGCGGAGGTCTTTCACTAGCCCAAGTCACTCAAAAAAACGAGTTTGTTGTTGTAAAGAGTTTAATATAGTGCTGCAGCTGATAGATGGTTATTGACAGGATGACACAGTGACATAAGTGTCGAGAAAGTTACAACATTGGCCGTTCCGTATATTTATTTGGTACTGTGACATCACAGAAGCCCAGATGGGTGCTGTTTGGCTTCATGTCCTGCAACATGTCCCTTGAGGGTGTTCTTTTCTTACCTCCAGAGTTCTCTCTGCCCCATGCTCATGCATGTGACTCGCGGCCATTTTTTTAGAAAAAAGGACTGATTCATTCTCCGCCAGAATCAACACATATAAACTTACGTCTTCTGTGCAGAATCAAACTTTCTGAAAAATTCTAAAGGAAATTCTCATCTATGTTAGAATTGATTCGGCCCATCCGTCTAATGTACAGTTATCTTCATTTCACTTTAACGGGGGAGTCATAACATAAAAAGTACAAGTGTATTTTCTTGCAGTATTATAGATCTGCTTTAGATGTTCAAGTAGGGAGAAAGCCATGCAATGTCATTTATTTTTGTTACCCCCATTATGCAGAAATAGGATGTTGGGTGGCCTTGTCTCAACGGTAGGTGTTAGGTCCCAGACATATGACTTCCACATCTCTTCAGATACTAAGATGTAGCAGAGTTTTTTCTTGACAGTAATACAATGAGTAATTCACATTATCTAGTTTTAACTCAAAATGAAACCATTGGAAAAAGTTGAGGACTACATTCTGCTGCCCATGACATCGTTGGTGAGTCATCTGGTCAAGTTAGGCTTTGCACATCTGCATGGTTTTATCCTTAGGAACATTCTCAATTTATGTCTAGGAATGAGATATATCCATTTAAGGAAAGAGTTTCCCTAATACATATCTATAGAATGGATTATGCTTCATTACTGGGGAATAAAAATTTACCCCTACCTATAAATACATAGATTATTATTTCTGAAACTGAAGGATATGTTATACTATTAGTAGAACTTTCTATCTTGTTTTTATCATCATTTACTCTTCATATATTGTCCCCTTCTCTTGTTTGCAATGTTTTGTTCCTTTAACTTGTTATCAGGATAGAGAGTAATATTATTGTCTTGCATACAATCCCTGTATTAAAATAAATCCATTTCCAATTAACGGAGACTACTGTGCCTATTTTTTTTGAGATGTGTGAACTTAGCCACTTATTTTCAGAAGGACGAAGAACTGCCTAGCTCTCCTTTGCCTACGTGGTGATTACTTAAAGACATTTGTTTTTTATGGCTATACTCTGCCTCTTTATTATTATTTTAAAACTTAATTTTTTCATTAATTTGGCTTATAGTAAGGAGTATCTCTAGATCTCTCTCAAACCACTCTTCAAAGTTGGAATTACTTGCTCTCCAAAAATTAACAGGAACCTTTCAGTGATGATAAAATCAATGTAAATGTAAAGATAAAGTCCTGATTCCCTTTCTTACTATGCGACAGTTTTAAATCAGTAAAGATCCACTCCTTATACTCTCGTATACTGATCCTACGACAAAAGCTCCCCTTCTCATTTTCTTTTCACTAATTAAAACCACCTAATAATATTTAAAATGGACCTTCCACATTTGTAGAACTGGACAGGAGACACATGTAAACTGGTTGTCATGTAGAGCATAAGGCCAGTGGAGCTATGATATCTTCCATAGCACTTAATATTGCTAGCCACAAAGTTAACCTTATTACCTGCCAGGAGTTGTCTGCAGGAAGCTACTGCAGGGAATCCAATTGCTGACTTTCTGTGCCGGGAACCAACTGGAATTCATGATATGCTCTGCCATTGCTGACCGCTAATTAGGCCTTGTGAGAAGACTTAACAACCATGCTACAGTCTCGCATGTGACAAATTAAAAATAAAACCTTGTTCAAATTAGTTAATGTAGATGGTGAGAAGCAGCACTGTAATGACCAAGTAGTTTTACGGCGAGAAAAAAAGTCCCATCTTCATCTCTATAGTGAGGTATTTTGGTTCATAATACTCTCTATGTTAGCTGAAGGAGGTCCCCTGTAAAATGAATTATAGTACAGCTGTAATGTGATATTTAACATGCATTAGCAAATATCTGTAGAACAGAGAAGTCTCTGTTTTCTCTGTATTTTCTATAATAAAGACATGAATTTGTTCAAATCAAATGATCATTTAGAGGTGGAATGTTCAGCAGTATTGGTAGAAAATGCGCACAATAGATATTGTATATTGAATTTATGGTTCTCCTTATACAAACACGCATTTAATAAGTTGGCAGCACACTGACAAAAAGTCTTTCATGCTTAAAGAAATACTCACATTGTATATTTTTTTTTTTAAACACAAATACAATATTGCGGTATAATTATCAACCACCTGCTCATTACATAATGACTTTTTATAATATGGTATAATTGAAATATTAGTGTAAATATATGCTTTTATCTTTACTGTGCAGCTTATAACGAGGTGTAGTGTTTCTAGACAAACTGTGGACGGCACAGCCTGTGAGTAATTAAGTGACTCAGGTGGATTTTTAAGTAATTGCAAAAAATTAAGCGAGAAACGTCAAACTGTTTTTTAAGGATCCTGCTGAAAATAGAGGTTAATTAACCTTTCTGTGGTCACATTCACAATAACCAACAAGGTTAGTCTGGCTACAAAGTACTGGAGTAGGAAACATGTCATGCAAGAAAAAGCAGTAAACGACAACAAATACATTCTCAGAAATACTTCAAGTAGGGCTATACATTTTGTAAAAAAATCAATGTATTTAAAGCCTAGCCTGTACTATTTAGCCCAAAAACTATTGGGTTACTGAGGATGATAATATTAATCTTTATTCATTGAAACATCATACAAATGCATCAGAACGTTTATCCATGAGAGGGTATGAGTATAGACAAAAATCCAAATATTTACATTAGTATACAAGCTAAAATTCAACAAGATAAACATTAAGGTGTAAGGGGCTCTGCTACCTGCTTACTTAGTGTGGGGGATAGGGGGGGAGACCGAGGGTAAGTAGATTTACAAAAAAAATAAAAAAATCCGGAAGTTACTATCCCCTATAAGGGACATAAATACAATAGCTGGGCTTCATAAGCAACACTTTTTCCAATTGCACCCCTCCCTCCATATAAAGAAAAAAAAGCAGTAAGAACTCAGCTGTAGGCACAGAATAAGGTAGGCAAGGCCTAAGTAGGTAATTGACTAGACAAAGGCTGACTGTCAAGTTTATGGGTGCCTGCTCCTTTGAGAGTTACTGTTTGTTCACCCTCTGCTTGGGGTGGAGATGAGTCCCAGAGTTTCTCCTGAATCCAATCCCCGGGCTGGGCAGGGAATTTTAAAATGCATCTGTTTCCTGCTCCAGTGCCTGTGATTGCTACTGTGCCCTGGCTCTTATGTTTGTGCAAATCTGCTATTTAAGTGTTCTCTGGTTCTTTACTTTGGCTTGTATTTCGGTTATTCTACTGCACTCTTATTTGGTACTGTGTCCTCTCCTGGCTTGACCTTGGTTTGTCTGGCTTCACTTTCCTATTTGCTTCCTGTTTTATCTGTGCCCTGTTTGTTATTTATCTGTTTGCTCCCTGCTTAGGCCAGGGTTTGTTCAGGAATAGGTTCCAATGCAGAGTGGCCCTTTTTGGGCTGGTCACTCTGCTTTAGGCAGAGTGAGCTAGGGAGAGATTAGGACGCCCTTTACAGCTAAATTTGCACTATTTGCCAGTGGTATAAGCTTTTTGCGTGGGAGTCCTATTAATGGTAAACTACATGTACTAAATCACACTGAGTCCCACACAGAATGCATGTATGTTTGACAAATAGCGTAAACGTAGTCCAAATATGACTAAGTTTGCTCTATCACTGTCTATGGGCCAGCCATAGCTATGTCACGGCATCTGTTGAGAAAACTTTTTTCATAGCACCTTGATAGATACCTCTGAATAAGGGAATTATCAGCGTGCGTTGTGTCTCCGTGACCAGGCTCTTTTGTGTACTTTTCTTCTTGCGTAACAATATATAGGTTTTTTTTTTGGTTTTTTTTTTACTAATTGGGGAATTAGGGTTGATGTTTTTTAATTTGTTCATTTGCTTTTTTTCTTTTTTTTTTTTTTTTTGGTCCCAACATGTGATCATCTGATTGCTTTTGTAGTACATTGCAACACATTACTGTTTTGCTATCTACTATACTTACGTGGTGAAGGATACCTATGTACACTCGGTAGGCAGAGATTAATAGGTACCTGTCCAAATAACTTATGCCACCCTCATTGAGGACAGCATAAATTAGTGACAGACATGCCGTTTCCCTTAGTCTGTAAAATGCAGCCGTTTCAGATTATTTAATGCTCAAATCTGGCTGTTTGCAGTCTGTTCTGGAAGAAAAGACTACACTTAATTCATGAGCAAGTGTTATCCAACCACAGCTAGACCCACCCACTTGCCGGTTATTCACAGGTTTACTTCCAAAAGATATTTAGATCAGGATTTAAACAAAAAACATCACTGAAAGTAGAAATCCCGAATATCAAATTTAACAAACTTTATTTAAATATGTTTAAAATTAATATTCTCCTTCCAGATACAAGTAGAATAACACTATTAATGGCAGTCCTTGTGGGAGAGAGAGAGAATAATGAAAAAGGTGTGAGGAAAAGAGATTATGTACCAGGAACATATGGAAGGGATAGTCACAAAAAACAATATGTGAATATTGAATCGATCTGTCTTATTAGTAGGCAAAATTAGAAATAAAAAGGTGAAGGTAGGGTATTCACGCTTTTGTCAGCTTACTTTGATGCTCCATAGTGAGATGTTAAGAGAATAATCAAAAATAAAATCATTGGAGTATATTGAAAAGCGATAGCAGGTTTGGTAAAACATTATACAGTGATCCACTCCTATTTTTACGTTACCGTAAGGGAGAGTACTATAGGTAGGCCAAATAGTAAAAAAGTGAATTCCCAAAAAAAAAAAAAAAAAAAAAAAACAAAAAAAAAAAAAAAAAAAACAATAAAAAAAAAAAAAAATAAAAAAAAAAGAGGGCAAACAGCTAAAAAGGGCTCCATTTTTGAATATCCTGAAAGGATAAGGGGACATATCCCTGTAAAAATTGCCGAAACTGTAGGCAAGTATTTACAAGGTTCACAATACCCCATATCACAATCCAACTAAGGAGATTGATATATATTAAAGGCAGGTTCACATGTGATACAAAAAACGCGGTTGTATATATTGAAGTGCCATGCGGGGAAGGGATACGTGGGCCAGACAAAGAGGAGAATAAAATTCTGGCACAATGGAGCTCCGTTCAGTAATATCTGATGGCATTAAAGACAAATATGTACTGTAGAAAAATGAAGGTGGTAAGATGTTTGAGAGACAGAGCCTAGCCAGACAATTTTTTAGAATAATAATCACAATGTGGTTCTGATGCTGAGTATGGGCTGTATGGAGGATGTTAATGTGAGGATGGTGATTCAATTGGAAAAGCTTCCTCCTTGCAAACATGAAGGCAGATGGACTCTATTAAGATGCAACATCAATTGCGGCCAGCTGGCAGGGTAATGAAAATTGGGGCCTCAGTGCTCCTCTTTTATAAAATTTGTATAATTTCTGTGTAGTAGGTTTTTACCTTATTTTATTGTGGAGGGGTGTAGATTGCAATATCCTGGGCTTTTACCTAATCAAATAGCATAGGTTTATGCTTGCCAGAAGCGGGTGCTTGGAAGAAGGGGAGGTCCCCCGGAACGTCCATCCCTGCGCCACGCCTCCGCCTGTCAGATCTGCTTGCATTCCTACGATGGAGCGGAAGCACGGGTATGCGGTCGGCAAGCTTCGCATGTTGTTAAAAATGCTTTTGTATGTTCTGCATCCTATATGGATTGCCAACACACAACTATAAACTCGCAAGTAACGGGATGTCTAAGATGTGGTCTTATATTTAATGGGGACTGTCAATAAATGTTTGGTAACCTTTCTGCCAACTTTTGATTCTGACTTGTTGTTTGTTGGAGTACTGGAATTGAAGGTTTGAGGAGCCTTCACACAGCAGAGACTATTTAGAGTGGGCGGATACTTTTTGGATTTCTGCTACAGCATTTAAGGAATTGAGAGAGGGAAAAACATCAAGGAAGCAAAATTGTTCAAACAATGGCATACAAGACATAAAAGACAATAAACAATCTCACTGCTCATGATACTGAGGCGTTCAGTCAATAAAGATAAATCCAATATCACGTAGTCCAAATGAGACCCGGTACTAAATGAGAAAAAATATAGTCTTACCCTACATTATCCCTCATGTAATTCCTCCACACTGTGGGTTCATAGCCCCGATAAGGGCAGCCCCACCTCTGATGGCTGTCTCTTCTATACCCTGGTATATCCCTACAGATACAAGCAATTTTTCTGGTGAATTCCAGAGGTTCTAAATAGAATTTCAAATAAGCGTCCCTTAAACAAGCTCAAATCTTACCTAATATGGTTAATTATCCTTACACACCATGTCCCTATTTATAATAGGTTCATCAGGGGATTGATTTACATGTCCATAGCTGTACTCGCTCATAAAGTAGATCGACAGTTCTGCCGCTGATTGTGGGCGGGACGTCTTGGAATTATAAGTTATAGTTTGCAGGGTGTTTTTGCTTGCCTTTCTCTATTCCACATGTACAACAACGGGACTTCATTTTTCTCCTGCAAAACTGCTTTTTGTACGTTGCTTTCTTGTTATTACAGTTTGTAAGCAGCGGCACTCCTTGGATGTTCTTCCTCCATTCATGTTCTGATCCCTATTCTTGTACAAGGTTACCCTAATCCTGCTGGTAGCTTGAGTGCTGAGAAAGTGGGAAAGTCATCTAATAGCTGAAGCTGTAATGTAACTAATTTATTTAGCAGCACCATCAGCTAGCAAATACCTAGAGTTCTTTTTTTTTTACATTGCATTTGTAGAATTAAATATTGTTTCCATCTGTGATATGAGCAGAGGAACCAACAGTGCCAACCTAAATACAATAGTGAAGTTTTAGTGCTCTCTAAACAAAGTATATTTTCATCTGGGACATTTACTAAAATGTTCTTTTGGAAGAACTATGTTGTGCCATCTAAAAAGTGGAGAGAAGCTGCAGAAATAGTACGTCAACACAGGGTACGTCCACACAGCTTAAATTGCCGCATATTTTGGTGTGCATTTCACCGCATATTGCACAAAATGCCCGCCGCAATTATGGTAGTTCATCGCTCTCATAGAGAGCTATGGATTACGCGTCGTCTCCCTGCGTGCACAATACGATCGTATTGTACGCATGAGGGGAGAATTGACATGTCAATTGTTAGCAGCGATTATGCACTGCTGACAATGCATGTCTATGAGGCCGGCACCCGCCTGCTTTAGAATTAGGCGCTGATCAGTGCGTAGTTGCAAAACACACGGCGTATGGTGGCGCGTACTATACGCGCAGCAATGAGTCGTGTGAATTGTGACAGACATTACTATAATATCTAGCTCTATTATTTACGGAAGGACTCAAAATGATACCTTATAGTAAAAGTTTAATCTATAACTATATAACTTGCCCTTACAAATTGGGGTGTCAGCGCTACTTTTTGAACTAACTACTGAATTATCTGGCAAATGCATAGCAGCAGGTTATCAGGTTACCCAAACAAATAAAATATTGACCGACAGGAAAATTATTAAATGACACTTGTAAACAAGCAGAAGGTTTTTAGCATCAATAGAAACTACAGACTCATATCAGCTCCATCCAGGGTCCCCAAAACCTCTTGGATGTTCAGCCAAGTATAGATTACATAAATTAAGGCAGAGATTGCTATGTAACAATCATCCCATCCTTCATTAGTGCATGAAAAGGACAACAATATGGAGAGCTATAAGGGGAAAGCCCAATAGACTTCAGCACCTGTATTCAGCAAATCCAGTCAGCGAACACTCCAAGGAAAATACATAGCTTTTAGAGGCTCATAGCTCAGCACTTTTCAGTGTCTAACTATCCTTACTCTGTGGTCCTCCACTCTTGGAGATAATAAGTCTCATTGTCCTCTCTGTGTTAACCAGCACCAAACCCCATTGTCCCTAAAATATCTCAATAATGTCTCTAGACTACAAATGACCATAGTGTCTGTGTCCTAGAGCCCACACTCTTAGGCTAAGTTAGCAGATCACATCTAGCAACGCACTGACAGGCAACTAAGAAACACAATGGGAGAGATTTATTAATAGCGTCTAACTCTTAGTTTTTAGAGAGTCTTACAATTTGCCACAGTTATCATAGTGTTGATAAATCTGGCACAGGTTAAAATGGTGTAGTCTAATTTTATACCATCTTTAAGTTGGCTTTACTTTATGCCATTAACATGCACCAAAATTTGGTGCATTTTTTGGGGCTTGTGAAGACAACACCACCTTTTCTTGTGTAGCCACATCCCTTTGTCAAGGCACACCCCTTTTGTCAGATGAGGTGAAGAAGTGTCTGGAAACTGTCTAAAACACATAGTAAAATGTGTTGTCGAGCATGTACTCTCATGTACTTACTAAATTATGCCAGAATTCTGGCGCAATAGCCTGGATAAATGTGCCCCAATGACTGCAAACAAACCAACTAAAGGTTTCAGAGCAAGGCTAGGCAGAACAAGAAGTCAAGAATAATCATAAGTGTGGTTTTACTAAGCAGAGAAGTAGTCAGACCAACCTGATCTGTTTTTATGAAGAGGTGAGTAGAAGTCTGGATAGCGGGGCGACTATGGATATAGTGTTTTTAGACTTTGCAAAGGTGTTTGACACTGTCCCTCATAAGCGTCTATTGGGTAAATTAAAGTCTATAGGATTAGAAATAACAGTGTGTAATTGAAATATAAATTAGCTATTGTATGGTACTCAGAGAGTGGTGGCAAATAACTCCTACTCTGAGTGGCCCCCGTTATAAGTGGTGACCCCAAGTCTCAGTTCCGGGTCCTCTTTTATTCAATTTATTTATTAATGATATAGGGAAGGAGATTAATAGCATGGTTTCTATTTGTGCAGACGACAGCAAGCTATGTAGTGTAATGTAATTTATGTAAGATGTTCAGAAATTGCAATCAGACCTGGACAAACTGAGTGTTTGGATATCCACATTCCAAATGAGATTCATTGTGGATAAATGTAAAGTTCTGCATCTGGGTACTAATAATCTGTATGCACCTTATGTCCTTGGGGTGAAAAACTGGGGCAATCACTTGCTGAGAAGAATCTGGGCGTACTTGTAAATCAAAGACTACAGAACAGCATGCAATGTCAATCAGCTGCCTCTAAGATCAGCAGAATATTGGCGTGTATTAGTAGAGGCATGGACTCGTGGGACAGGGCTGTAATACTGTTGCTATATAAAGCATTGGTGCGACCTCACTTGGAATATGCTGTTCACTTCTGGGTTCCAGTTTATGGGAAAGACATAATGGAGCTAGAGAAAGTGCAAAGACGAGCAACCAAACTAATAAGGGGAATTGAGCATCTTAGTTATGAAGAAACGTAAAAAGAAGTACTGTATTTTTTGGACTATAAGATGCACTTTTTCCCCCAAAATTTGGGAGGAAAATGGTGGTACATCTTAAAGTCCGGAAAAAAAAGTAAGAGAAATGACGACTCTGGGGAGGCATGATCAATTTATATATAAATATTTACAAGTACAATATAAATATATAAATGGCTACTTCAAAAAGTATGAGGAAAAGCTATTTCATGTAAAACCTCCTCAAAAGACAAGTGGACATTCCCTTTAATTGGAGAAAAAATAATTCAATCTCCAGCGGAGAAAAGCTTTCTTTACCATGAGAACTGTGAATTTGTGGAATAGCTGCATGAGGAGCTGGTCACAGCTTGAACAGAAGAGGGTTTAAAGAAAGGTTTAGATATTCACTTACTATTAAATAATATTAACACTTTTGTAGCTGTATAGAATATCTGGATCTAATTTGATGGCAACTTTGGGATCAGGAATAAAAAATTCCTTTAGCACAGAATGGTTCTTGCCTCATGGGCTCCAAAGTCTTCATCATGCTACCAAACTTAGAACGCTTCATAGAGAAGCCAGCAATTAACAGTCTGCTGTAATTGACGCAACCTGTGCTGCATGGTCAGCTGATATACTCTTAAAGTTGTTTGAGGCAGTAGCATAGCAACTGCTTTAGATGTGACTTATTAAGTGAAACAAGATGAAATGGTAGGAAGATTCCTGCCATTCGTAACAAAATGATATGTCATGCATTTCACCTGCAGTTCATGACCAACCAAATGTTGCTTTGTAAATATCCTTTTTAGCTTTTCACTCCAGTTTCAATAACAATAAAAGCTGGTTTCAAGGATTTGCAAGGAATCACAATATATTGTTCAAATGCAATATAAAAAGAGCACTTGTCATAGGTCAATAGGAATGAGAAATCACATTTCAAAACTGAAGGTTCAGTTCATGGTTTGAGTGTTATTTCTCTCTACATAGGAGGGAAGTATACTGTGAAAGGCTTTCTGACGCACATCTCACATCATCAGGAGCTTTCCATTAGTATGCCAATTCCTGAAGGAAGCAGTTGTTGATGTCACAACCACTGCAGGATCAATAAAACTGATTTCAGTGTGTAACTGTCACATCAAGGGAGGTACAGTGAGCTCTGACTGGAACCCAGCCCACTGTCCCTGCCTACTTTACGTGCTGCCCTAGGCGGCAGATGGCAACTGGGCGACAGTCCCTGCGCTGCTAAAGTGCTGGGGCCATCAGAAGGAAGAATAGTCAGACAGTCCGGGTCAATACCAAAATGGGAACGCCAAAGCCATAAATCAGAACCAGAGGGATAAACGTAAACAAGCCGGGGTCAAAAGCCAAACGGGAGCGAGGTGCCAAAATCAGAAGACAAGCCGGGGTCAGAAGAACAAGCCGAGGTCAGGTACACAGGTAAGCAGACAATAAACAATAACACAGGTAGCAAGGCAGCCAGGAGAATATCACAGGCACAGCACTCAGCTAGCAGGGAGTTTAAATGTGTTTCCCGGACACCACCCCTGTAGCTGATTGGGGCGGCCTCCGGGTTCTCCCATTGGCTGGTGCGACACGCCCCCTGTCCGGAGTGGCTGGACCTCTGTCACTCACACAGCAAACTGTCTATCAGGGTGGGGTCGCTGATCAGCTGCTGCAGACTATTCCTCCCTGCAAGCCAAGCACTGCCAAGCCCTGACAGTACCCCCCCTTTTAGGAGGGGCCACCGGACCCTTCCCTGGTCTGGGTTTGTCTGGATGAGACTCATGGAATTCCCTCACCAGGTCATCAGCATGGATGGATTTAGCCGGAACCCATGACCATACCCCTTCCAATGGACCAGGTACTGCAGTGACCTTTGGACCTTACGAGAATCCAAAATACGGGCGATTTCATATTCTAACTCCCCCTCTATACAAACTGGAGGAGGAGGTCTAGAGGGCGGAGTAACAGGCTGAATGTACCTCTTAAGAAATGCCCGATGGAACACGTTATGTATTCGGAGAGACGAGGGTAATTTCAGCCGATATGCCACCGGGTTAACCACCTCCTGAACCACATATGGACCTACAAATCGCGGCGCGAGTTTACCAGAGGGAACTTTCAATCGCAGATTTCAGGTGGATAACCATACTTTATCGCCAACAACAAACCCTCTAGAACAAAGACGCCGTCTCTCAGAATTTTTCTTCTGGATGTTCTGGGTATGAACCAAGTTCTTCTGAACTTGGGCCCAGACTGTGCACAGATCTTTAATGTTAACATCCACCCCGCTGTGATCAGACATAGCACTGGAAAATGACGCATGCCTTGGGTGAAAACCATAATTACAGTAAAATGGTGAGGTACCAGACGAGCTACTATACTGATTGTTAATGGCAAATTCAACCAACAGTAAGTATTTTACCCAGTCTACCTGCTGATCAGATACATAACAACGGAGTTTTTTGTGTTACCATTTGATTTACCCTCTCAGTCTGCCCATTAGTCTCTGGGTGGAAGGCAGAGGAGAAGGACAGGGTGATACCCAGAGCCTTGCAAAGGGCTCTCCAAAATCGAGAAACGAACTGAACCCCTCTGTCCGAAACAATATTTTCTGGTAAACCATGCAGTTTGACAATGTGTTTGATAAAGAGTTAAGCCAGTTTTTTGGACGACGGCAACCCCCTTAACGGAACAAGATGGCACATTTTACTGAACCGATCCACTACCACCCAAATAACCGTTTTGCACTCTGAAGGAGGAAGGTCCGTCATAAAATCCATGGAGATGTGGGTCCACGGACGTTCAGGTACAGGTAGGGGGCAAAGTTCCCCAGGAGGACGAGTTCTGGGAACTTTTGCCCGAGCGCAGACTTCACAAGATGCCACATAGGCCTCAACATCACGAGGCAATGACGGCCACCAGTAATTACGAGAAATAAGCTTTTTTGTGCCAGACACTCCAGGATGCCCAGATAACACAGAATCATGAAATTCTTTTAAAATTCGTAGCCGAAACTGAGTGGGGACAAAGACCTTCGAAATAGGACAGTTAACAGGTCTCATCTCCTGGTGGGACTTAACCTCAGTGGCTAAATCAGGGGAAATAGCTGAGACAACAGTCTCCTTGGGCAATATAGGTGCCGGATCCTCCTGAGATGCGTGGCTGGCACAGAAGCTTCTAGATAGAGCATCAGCCTTCACATTTTTCGAACCAGGTCTGTAAGTAACAACAAAGTTGAAGCACGTAAAAAATAATGCCCAACGCGCCAGACGTGGATTTAACCTTTTAGCACTCTCTAAAAAGGTAAGATTCTTATTATTAGCAAGGACCGTGACCTGATGCTGGGCACCCTCGAGGAAGTGGCGCCATTCCTCGAAGACCCATTTAATAGCCAACAACTCCCGGTTCCCAACATCATAATTCCTTTCAGCTGAGGAAAATTTATGTGAAAAGAAGGCACAAGGGTGAAGGTTAGTCATATTAGCGGACCCCTGAGACAAGACCGCCCCTGCGCCGTACTCGGAAGCATCAACCTCAACGACAAAGGGTTTGCTGTGATCTGCTTGAATCAACACAGGAGCTGATACAAAACACTGCTTAAGCTTCTCAAATGCATCTATGGCCTCAGGTTGCCAACTACTGAACTTCACCCCCTTCTTAGTCATGTCAGTCAAAGGCCGAACTAAGACAGAAAAATTACGAATAAATTTCCGATAGTAGTTCGCACACCCTAGGCACCGCAGCAGGGCCGTCAGAGATGCAGGCCGGACCCAACCGAGAATCCCCTGAATTGTACCCCGGTCCATACGAAAGGAGGGAGGAGTCAGGATGTACCCACTGAAAGGTACCTCCTGCACCCCAAAAACACATTATTCAAGCTTGACAAACAAACTATTTTCCTTCAGGATTTGCAATACCTGTCGTACGTGTTTAACGTGGGACGATCAATCTTCCGAATAGATTAAAATTTCATCCAGGTAAACGACCATACAACAACCAATGAGTTCACGGAAAACATCATTAACCAGGTTCTGGAACACCGCGGAAGCATTACCCAACCCGAACAGCATCACCAGATACTCAAAATGACCCTCAGGAGTGTTAAACGTGGTTTTCCACTCATCCCCTTCTCGGATACGGATGAGGTTATAGGCCCCTCTAAGGTCCAACTTGGAAAACCACTTTGCTCCCTGGATTTGGTTGAACAGATCCGGGATCAAGAGTAAAGGGTATTGGTTTTTTACCGTTATTTTATTCAGTTCGAGGTAATCTATGCATCGACGGAGGCCTCCATCCTTTGATCCTACAAAGAAAAACCCTGCACCTATGGGAGACACCGAAGGTCGGATATGCTCCTTGTAAGCTTTCTGCAATATATTGTTTCATTGCTAGTCTCTCTGGACCAGACAGATTATATATCCTCCCCTTGGGAAACATTACTCCGGGCAATAGATCAATGGCACAGTCGTAAGATCTATGAGGGGGTAGTATCTCCGACTGTTTCTGAGATAATACTGCAGCAAAGTCACGGATAAAAACAGGAATCTGCTCCACCTCAGTATTGCCCAGTATGGTAGGGAGACATCTGTCAACACACCATTGTCCCTACTTGATTAATTCACCTGAATTCCAGTCAAACACTGGGTTATGTTTCTGAAGCCAGGGCAGCCCCAAAACCACATCAGCGGGGAGCCCCTCCATGATAAATAGAATACACTTTTCAGTATATATGGATCCAACCACCATCTCCAGCTCAGGAGTACAATGTTGGATTGTGCCCCGAGCTAGTGGAGTGGAGTCAATAGCCACAACCCGTAGAGACTCAGATAGCGGTCTCCAAGGTAGGCCTAGACGTTTGACGAAAGGCGCATCAACAAAATTAGAAGCTGATCCAGAATCCACAAACGCACTCCCGAACCAGACAGCGACAAGTATGAAATCTTAACTGGTAGCAGCAATTTTTTGGATATAATAGGAAATACCTGCTCGCCTAGGTGATCTTCCTCCTGACCACCTAGGCGCTGGAGTTTTTCTGGCCTGGTCTTCTGTTTGGAGCACTCCCGAAGGCCGTGTCCATCTTCGCCACAGTAGAAGCAAAACCCCTGGGTGCGACAAGTAGTCCTACGGTCACTAGCAGCAGTCGCGGAAGAAGCCCCCACTTGCATGGGCTCCTCTGGGTTTAAATTGGAAACAACGGGCTTAGAGGTGACCATGGAGTGAACCACCGGAGAGGAAACCTTTTCCCGACGTCTCTCCCTAAAACGTCTGTCCAGACGAACGGCTAGTGCCATGGCCTCATCTAAAGTACCAGGGGTAGGGTAAGCCATAAACAAATCCTTCACATGGTCAGCTAACCCTAATCTAAACTGGCATCTGAGAGCTGGGTCGTTCCACCCAGACGGAACGCACCAGCGACGAAATTCAGAGCAAAATTCCTCCACCGTCTTTTTACCCTGCCTCAAGGTGGTCAGCTGAGCCTCGGCTGACATAACAATTCCCACTCTTTGCTCCTCATTGCCCGAGGTACGCGGGCGGAGCATAAAATACAGGCGACGTCCCTCTCTAAATGCCAAAAAGGCCTTCCTGTTGCCTGAGAACCTGTCAGGCAACTGGATAGGGGCTCCACAGGAGGGGAAGGTAGTGCAGGGACACTCTGCCTTGGGGTAGATTCCTGCTGCTCTACCCTCAGTGCCAGATCCTGGACTACCTGGGTAAGCCCCTGCATCTGCTCTACCATAGCTGTCATGGGGTTCATAGTGGGGTAGAGCAGTAACGGTTCTGGCCTGCGATAATATCACGTCAAAGGAGGTACAGTGAGCCCTGACTGGAACCCAGCCCACTGTCCCTGCCTACTTGACGTGCTGCCCAAGGCGGCAGACGGCAACTGGGCGACAGTCCCTGCGCTGCTAAAGTGCTGGGGCCATCAGGAGAAAGAATAGTCAGACAGTCCGGGTCAATACCAAAACGGGAACGCCAAAGCCATAAATCAGAACCAGAGGGATAAACGTAAACAAGCCGGTGTCAAAAGCCAAACGGGATCGAGGTACAAAATCAGAAGACAAGCCGGGGTCAGGAGAACAAGCCGAGGTCAGGTACACAGGTAAGCAGACAATAAACAATAATTATCATTTTCAAAATTCAGGATCTACATGAGAGCAAACGTATTTGTTTATGAAGCTCACCTAATTAACTCTAATTATGCTCCCAGTTAAGAAAAGAAAATTACACAGTGTGCAAATAAATAAATAAAAATTTATTAAAAGATTGCCCCAGTCCAGCCTTGTTATTCTGTACAGGTTTATGATAGGGCAATCAATATACCCCTGCTGTAGTTGTGGGATAGTGGGACAGCCTCCTTGTGTTTTCTAAGTAAATCCCATGCATGACAGTTGTAAAATGTTTCTTTGTATTCTACTGTTTGGCCACAAGATGCCACTATGTCCAGTTTCCAGTATATGCAAATGAGGGACATGGTATAAGACTGGCACATGTAGCAGCCATTTTGAGAAACTGCTGTGATTCTGAGGAGAACCGACAGAGACAGTTGAGCTAAAGGAGCCAGGATTCACAGTCGTTCCAGGGACAGAGGAGAGCCTGACTGTCTATACAGACGCCATCGCAGAGGGAGAGAGAAAACTCCTGGACAAGAAGGACAAGCTGCCAAGATAAAGAGGACTGTCTGCAGCCGGACCATCCACAAGGATCTGCACCTGAGAACAGGAATTGCCGGCCATCTTTAAGGTACCTCAGCGGATGCGTGCACGCCAACGAGTTCAGGACTGTGAGAAGGCCTGATATTAGTTTAGTTAGTTAGGCTCAGTTACAGGCCAAAGGAGGGTTTCCCAAATACATCCTCCTGTTCAGGACTTGGAGAGTTTACTAGCGCACCATTAGCTACTTGAACCGGTTCATCTGTGAGGGAAAGTTTGTGTCACGTGTGTTTGGGAGGGAAGTGGGTAAATCATTTAAGCTGTGTAAGCTGCTGTGCTGCACCACGAGCCCCTGCAACTGCCACCACACACAATTGTTCCCGTTGGTGATTACGGTATTCAAAAGGTAAGGGGTTATCGGCCTTTCCGAACCCCACGGTTAGGTAAAGTTACCGTGCATCCAGAGAGTACACTTCTGGCGGCGCGCTGTGCAGCACAGGGGCCCAGGATACGTATTTGTAAATTTGTGTTTGGGGGATCTGTTCACCAACTTGTTCCAGAAAATTCAGTAAAACAAACCGTTGTTGAGCTGGTGTTGGAATCGTGTTCTTTGTCCGTGACTTCGCTGTATTCTGGAAAACCGGCCCTCGGTGCTCGGCTTACATAGTGAGAGGTTGATCTTAAATTATTAGGTAAGAAAAAATATTTGCCTTTAAGAAGAAGAATTTGTTAAAAAAAAAAGTCTACCTGTCCAAGCCACCTGTGCCTTGCGTTCCTAATGGTAAAATTGTTTCCTGTGAACCCTAACTCCAGTTGGCTTCTGAGGAGCTCTGTCCAGTGCAGCAATGGGATATCCTATAACAGCTTTCACTAAGAAACTCTTCAGAAAGTTATGCCTAGACTTTGTACAATAACATCAGGTTAGTGGTTTTGATATTACTACTGCCCTGGTATTCCTGTGTAAACTTTCATATACTAGGAAGCGCCCCCTCTTTTTGTCTTCTATTTGCAGTGTAAAATATTAAGTGATGTACAATAACCAGTAATAGGATAATCACATATAAAATTGCTGAAAAAGATTAAGGTACTACAATGTGAAACATAAAAGAGCTAATTCATGAAAAAATGTATAAATTGAATAAATGGCAAAGGGTCTGTGCAGCTGCAATAGGCAAATAACTCCAATGTATTCATTTTAAAAAGATAGATAATTTCCTGAAAACTAAACACTTTCACAATTATATTAAATAATATACATCTATAAATAACTAATAAAAAGAGAGGGCTTAGGAAATATAAAGATACTACATAAAGCAATTCAATAATGTTCTAGACTTTCATTTGGAACATGAGACATTAGTATGTGAATATTCAGAATATTGTTTGCAGATCCATTTCATTGGTTTTACTTTGCATAAAGATACTTCACAATTATGTACATGGGAGTAGTTTGCAATAAATATATTGAGGCAAATTTCTCAATACTGTCCAACATTTAGACAGTGCAAACTTTAACTAGACAGCCTTATAATGCGCCACATTTATTATGGTATTGATAAATCTGGCACAGGATTAGACTATCTAGTCTAATTTTACACTTTCTATTAGTTGGCTTACCTTATGACAATGTCCAAACCTAAATCCCATTGATAATCTGTGAAATGACTTTAAAATTGCTGTTCACAAACATTCACCAATAGTGTTGAGTGAACAGTAAAAATTCTAGTTCAATTAGAACCTCGAACTTTTGTGAATTCGGTTTGAAGTTCTATTCGAACTCAAACTTCGAACCCCATTAAAGTCAATGGGAGAAAATATTCTGGTTAATTTTTATGCCTATATAGGTGAGGAGAAGCTGGAATTACCATCCATAACAGTAAAATGGATACGTGGAACAACATAGTGAAGAAAATTTGACTCCAAGAATGACAAAAAAAATTGGGAGGCTAAGATACTTCACTCCTTTCAATGGCTAACTGAAAAGATGAGAACAGCTTGCATGCAGGGGCGTAGTTACAGGATGTAAGGCGGTAGCAGCTGCTATGGGACTCTGCATCCTGAGTGGGCCCAAAAGCCCCTTTGACACATAGGATATTTGGAGACGGTGTGTTGTACAATTACAGAACTTTTGGGCACTGAGTATGATTTAGCAAATCCAAGCACTCTGTATAATATATATCCATGTATATGAGAGTTAGGCGTTATGTGAGCCTGCAAATGTTGCCAAATAACAGCTTCTGGGTGTGGGAAAGATGCAACCAGGAAAATCAAACTCCTTAACTATTGATGTCTATGGTGAAGAAAATGCTATCTAAGTAAGAGCAGTCCGTAAAGTACAGAGAGGGAGCTGAAAATGGTGTTCACAAGGCAATATAATGAAATATATATAACATGGTCATGTGATTTTAGCAGCCAATGAGAGCCACACACCTCAGCGATGATGTTTTTGACACTTTTCTATGCTCTGCACCGATTGGATGGCCGCCAAAAGTGCAGAAAGGTGATTGGATGGCCGCCAAAAGCGCAAAAAGCTGCTGAAAACGAAACTAAAATGGTATGTCGAAATAGACCTTTACTGGAACAAACAGTAAAATGTTCGGTTCGGTTCAAGTTCTAAAAATTCGAGAAGTTCTTCTAGAAATCAACTTTTCTAGAATAGTTCAATTAACACTGTTCACCAACCAATTTGACTGAGCTACAGCTATTCTGCAAATAAATATGAGCAAAAATTTCAGCCTCTAGATGTGCAAAGCTGTAGAGACATACCGCAACAGACTGCAGCTGTCATTGCAGCTAAAGGTAGTTCCACAAAGTATTGTCTCAGGGGGCCTGACTACATATGTACACTACACTTTTAATTTTTTTGAATTTACAAAAATGTGGAAAAGCATGTATAATTTTCTTTATACTTCACAAATACTTATTGCATTGTGTTTCTAGATCACATATAATATTAATAAAATTCATTTAAGTTTGTGGTTGTAATTAGAGATGGGCGAAAATCTCAAAAATTCGGATCGCCGACTTCACCGAATTTTCCGACAAAATTTTTTTGGTCCGAATTACTTCGGCACGACTCACGTTAAAAAACAGCTATTTCCAGGCTGCAGAGAGCCTGTAGGGTGTTGTAGAATGTTGTGCCATGCTTAAATATGCAGAGGGAGCTTGGTTTGGTCTTCATACAATGCTGTGTTTTAGTATGGCATGCAAATGACTGCCGCCGCTCTTAGAATCGCTTCACTCTAAAATTCCCTGGGCACTTGCAGGGGCAAAACTGACCAAAAAACTGAAGCAGAAATGCAGCCTGATAAAGTCATGGCAGCACCAGCTGTAAAAAAACTAGCTGAGGGCTAAGATCCTACGATAGCATCAAAGAACACAGTAGTAGGTTACCGGAGCCACCACAGTTCGCAGCACAGTAAGGAGACGATGGCAATAGCCATGTCAGGGAGCGGAATCTAGGTCCCGGTTTTCACCAGAGCCCGCCGCAAAGCAGGATGGACTTGCTGCGGCGGGAGTCTACCACGTCGTTACCCCTGACATGACTTGCTTGCGGTGCCAGCTGAGGTGTAGCGAGGTACAAAATCGTAAGGCAAACTCGGAGTTGGGGACAAACGTAAGGTCAGGACAGCTAGCAAGGATCATGGTCAAAGGACAGAGGCAAGAGGTACGGTACACGGATATGACAGAAGAAGCTCAAGGAGGAGGCGGAGGCGGTTTTTCCTGTCTGTAATTTGGACATACGATTCTCATTCTTCATGCTGAAGAAGCTCATTCCAAGCCAGTTTTGCAGCATTTGCTTGTAGTTCAGTATTCCAGTTTTGTACTCAATTCCATCACTAATGGCACCGAATGCAAAATAAGCACCTAAAACATTCCCTGTATTTAGGGTCTCCTTCAATTCCATATGCTGCATTTGAACAAATTGGTGTCACACAGAAACTGGATTCAAACTACCATGTTTATACTTCAGAATAAACTGCGTTGGAACTTTTTAAAGTATTAATGAAGAAGCTTATGTAGGTAGAATTGCCTTGGCCAAAAATGGTTTCGGAACGTTAGCAAAGTGACTACGGAGGATTTCTCTATAGTATTTCAGTTTGTCCTCCCTCTCAGCAGCTGGAAAAAAGGCTCCCATTTTGGACCGGTAGCGAGGGTCCAATAGGTGGAGAGCCAGAAGTCATCCCTCTGCCAGATGGTGACTATTCGGCTGTCACTAGCCAGGCAAATCAGCTTGCTGCGGGCCATGTGAGCAAGTGATTCTGAGGGACTCCCTGCCTCCATCTCCACTGTATACTGCCACAGTGCTTGGGGGTGATTGGGGGACAGTGGCACAATGACAGAGTGTGGAGGTCACGGCAGCAGCCACAGCAGCAGCATGAGGTCAGACAGTGGCACAATGACACAGTGTGGAGGTCACGGCACCAGCAGCAGCAGCATGAGGTCATAGAGTGGCACAATGACAGAGTGTGGAGGTGGATGACAATACCAGTCCCTGGTAAAGATGGTGGTAGGCAGATGGAGAAACTGGCAGCAGATGTGTGGCAACAGGCGGGTGGTAGCATCAGAATAGTGGCTGAGGCAGGTAGTTTGAACCCAGACTCATTTCTCAAAGTTTTGGTGACGCTTCATGGCTGATGTAATCTGACGCCTAAGGTATTGGTGCGTGGAAATCCTGGCCGATCCACGCCAGAGTCATCTTGACAAAGTCACTTCAAGTACTAATTATGGACCCTAGATAATGTCTCAAGCACAATCACTTAGTGGGACTAAACGGGGCTCTCTCCTGAATGCCCTACAGTACACATGGCAAACATGAAAGATAGTCCACACAATGATATTCTGTATTAATGATACTTTTCTTTTTACTCAACTTCACTTGTTGACCCATGAATTTCAGTGTATATTCACGCAAATATATGCAATCACGGAGTAAAAACCTATGACGTGTTATGCAGCAAAGGTAAAGTCTAGAGATGGGCGAATTTCTCAAAAATTCTATTCGGTCACTTCGCCGAATTTTCTGACAAAATTCGTTTCGTTCCGAATTACTTCGGCACGAATCGCGTTAAAAAGCAGCTATTCCAGGCTGCACAGAGCCTGCAGGGTGCTGTAGAACGTTGTGCCATGCTTAAATATGCAGAGGGAGCTTGGTTTGGTCTTCATACAATGTTGTGTTTTAGTATGACACGCAGATGACTGCCGCCGTTTTTAGAATCGCTTCACTATAAAATTCCCTGGCACTTAAGATGGAAAAAACTGACCAAAAAACTAAGCGGGAATGTAGCCTGATAAAGTCATGCCAGCAAAAGCTGGAAAAAAACAAGGTGAGAGCTCAGGTGGCAACATTAGTGACAGAGTGTGGAGGTGACGGCGGCAGCCACAGCAGCATGTGGTCAGGCAGTGGCACAATGACATTCTGGAGGCGGCAAAACAGGAGGAAGCCACAGAATGGCACAATGACTGAGAGCGGAGGTCACGGCGGCAGCAGCATGAGGTCAGGCAGTGGCACAATGACATTCTGGAGGCGGCAAAACAGGAGGAAGCCACAGAATGGCACAATGACTGGAGAGCTGGAAGGTCACGGCGTCAGCAGCATGAGGTCAGGCAGTGGCACAATGAACATTTGGAGGTGGCAAAAACAGTAGTAGGCCACAGAGTGGGCACAATCACATCAGTGTGGAGGTCACAACAGCAGCAGCATGAGGTCAGGCAGGGGCACAATGACATTCTGGAGGTGGCAAAACAGTATTAGGCCACAGAGTGTCACAGTGATACAGTGTGGAGGTCACGACAGCAGCAGCATGAGATCAGGCAATGGCACAATGACATTCTGGAGGCGGCAAAACAGTATTAGGCCACAGAGTGGCACAATCACACAGTGTGGAGGTCACGACAGCAGCAGCATGAGATCAGGCAGTGGCACAATGACATTCTGAGGTGGCAAAACAGGAGAAAGCCACAAGAGTGGCACAATGACTGAGAGCGAAGGTCACGGTGGCAGCAGCATGAGGTCCGGCAGTGGCACAATGACACAGTGTGGAGGACATGGCAGCAGCCACAGCAGCAGCATGAGGTCAGACAGTGGCACAATGACACAGTGTGGATGTCACGGCAACAGCAGCAGCAGCATGAGGTCATAGAGTGGCACAATGACAGAGTGGTGAGGTGGTTGGCAATACCAGTCCCTGGTAAAGATGGTGGTAGGCAGATGGAGAAACTGTCAGCAGATGTGTTGCATCAGGGTGGCGGCATCAGAATATGGCTGAGGCAGGTAGTTTGAACCCAGACTGACGCCTAAGGCATTGGTGTGTGGAAATCCTGGCCGATCCACGCCTGATTCATCTTGACAAAGGTCAGCCGTTCCACATTTCCCGTGGACAAGCGGGTTCTCCTTGGGGTAACGATGGCCCCCGCCGCACTGAACACCCGCTCTGATGCCACACTATTTGGCCCGGGCAGGACAGCTTCTCCAGATGGCAAGTTGCGGCCACACATCCAGTTTGGCTGCCCAGTAGTCCACAACTACTCTAACTCTAACTGAGGTGGCAGAGTGCTGTCCAAGTAGGCCACAACCGGTTGGTTCAGGGACTGCTCCAGGTCCTGCTGCTGCTGCTGCTGCTGGCGCCTGCCGTCCTCGCTAGGCGGGTAGAAGGAAGCTGTCATCAGTGACTCCAGACTTAGGTTACTACTGATGGAGCTGGTACTGCTCCTACCCCCCCACCTTCCCCCAGCAGCCGCGGCAGTAGTACGTGAGCGCTGAGGAACCCCCCGGTCAGACCTGTCAGAGGAGGGACGATGCCGCACATAGGCAGCTAACTGATTACGGCGGATTTCTCTATAGTATTTGAGTTTGTCTTCCCTCTCAATAGCTGGGAAAAAAGGCTCCCATTTTGGACCGGTAGCGAGGGTCCAATAGGGTGGAGAGCCAGAAGTCATCCCTCTGCCGGATGCTGACTATTCGGCTGTCACTAGCCAGGCAAATAAGCATGCTGCGGGCCATCTGCACAAGTGACTCCGAGGGCTCCCTGCCTCCATTTCTACTGTATACTGCCACGGTGCTTGTGGGTCATCTGCCTCATCTTCCTCACCTCCATCCACCTCCTCCAGCTGCTCCTCCTCTCTTGTCACCTGGGTAGAAAATCCACTCAATTCACCAGACAATGCTTCTGCTCCAATGTCTCCTCCTCCCTCCTCCATTTCAGTCCCCACCGGACTCATGTGGCCATGAGATGTAGTCGCCACGTCTCCAGTCCCCTGCCCAGACAGATTTTTCAGCATCTGTTCCAGGACATGAAGCAGTGGAATGATGTTATTCATCCCGTAGTCCTGGTGACTGACAAATAACGTTGCCTCCTCGAATGGCCTCAACAAACGGCAGGTGTCACGCATGAGCTGCCACTGGCTGACATCAAAGTTACACAGGGGAGTACTTCTGTCTGCCTGGATCATCAAAAAATCGTTAATGGCCGTTCTCTGTTCATACAGTCGGTCCAACATGTGCAGGCTGGAATTCCAGCGGGTGGAAACATTGCATATCAGAGTGTGTTGGGGGAGGCCGTTCTGCAGCTGCAACTCGAGGAGGGTGTTCCTGGCTTTGTACGAATGGATAAAGTGCATGCACAGTTTCCTGGCCATTTTCAGAATGTTCTGAAGATCGGTGGAAGCTACAGGAACCTTTTCACAACCAGATTGAACACGTGCGCCATGCAGGGCGCATGGACCATCCCCTCCTCGGTGCAGCGCGGACACCATGTTCCTCCCATTGTCCGTCACCATGGTTCCGATTTGCAGTTGGCGCGGAGAAAGCCACACATCGATTTCTTGCTGCATGACTCGGAGCAGTTCCTCCCCTGTGTGACTTCGTTCGCCAAGACAAGCCAGGTGTAGAACTGCGTGACGCCGCTGTGTCCTACACATGTGGTATGATGGAGCAGTACTTGTGGAGGCTGAGATGGTGGTGGTGGTGGAGGAGGAAGCGGACATTGGAGCAGGAGCAGCAGTTTGACAATGTGGAGGAGACGGCGGCGTCTCCTGTCCAAGTTTTTGGTGTGCCGGGGCAGGAAGCACCTTCACCCAGTGGGCCTTAATGGACATTTAATTGCTCTTTCCGTAGTTACAGCTCCACGCGTCCGCGCTGCCATGCACCTTGGAACAAACTGATAAGCTCAAGAACTGGCCCACCTTCTCTTCTACATATGTGTGAAGTGCTGGTACTGCCTTTTTGGAAAAGAAATTCCGGCTTGGAACTCTCCACCTCGGCTCGGCACAGGCCATTAATTCTCTGATCGGTGCAGAGTCTACCATTTGGAAAGGGAGGGACTGCAGTACCAACAACTTGGACAGGAGCACAGTCAGCTTCTGCACCTTAGGATGGTTGGACGTATACTGTTGTTAGAGATGGGCGAATTTCTCAAAAAATCGGTTCGGTCACTTCGCCAAATTTCCCGACAAAAATAACTTCGTCCCGAATTACTTTGGGACGAATCGCATTATAAAACAGCTATTTCCAAGCTGCACATAGCCTGCAGGGTTCTGTAGAACGTTGTGCCATGCTTAAATATGCAGAGGGAGCTTGGTTTGGTCTTCATACAATGCTGTGTTTTAGTATGACACACAGATGACTGCCGCCGCTCTTAGAATCGCTTCAATATAAAATTCTCTAAGCAAAACGGACCAAAAAACTGAAGCGGGAATGTAGCCTGATAAAGTCATGGCAGCAACAGCTGGAAAAAAACAAGCTGAGGGCTCAGGTGGCAACATCAGTGACAGAGTGTGAAG
Organism: Phyllomedusa bahiana; assembly: GCA_025379985.1. NCBI lineage: Eukaryota > Metazoa > Chordata > Amphibia > Anura > Hylidae > Phyllomedusa > Phyllomedusa bahiana. Next base: position 37,857 of record JAODAL010031387.1, read on the forward strand.
GTGACGGCGGCAGCCACAGCAGCATGAGGTCAGACAGTGGCACAATGACATTCTGGAGGTGGTAAAAACAGGAGTAGGCCACAGACTGGCACAATGACACAGTGTGTAGGGTACGCAGCAGCCACAGCAGCAGCATGAGGTCAGAGAGGGGCACAAGGACATTCTGGAGGTGGCAAAAACAGGAGTAGGCCACAGAGTGACACAATTACATAGTGTGCAGGTTATGGCAGCAGCCACAGCAGCAGCATGAGGTCAGACAGTGGCACAATGACATTCTGGAGGTGGCAAAAACAGGAGTAGGCCACAGAGTGGCACAATGACACAGTGTGTAGGTCACAGCAGCAGCCACAGCAGCAGCATGAGGTCAGACAGTGGCACAATGACATTCTGGAGGTGGCAAAAACAGGAGTAGGCCACAGAGTGGCACAATGACACAGTGTGGAGGTTACGGCAACAGCCACAGCAGCAGCATGAGGTCAGACAGTGGCACAATGACATTCTGGAGGTGGCAAAAACAGGAGTAGGCCACAGAGTGGCACAATGACACAGTTTGTAGGTCACGGCAGCAGCCACAGCAGCAGCATGAGGTCAGACAGTGGCACAATGACATTCTGGAGGTGGCAAAAACAGGAGTAGGCCACAGAGTGGCACAATGACAGAGAGTGGAGGTGACGGCGGCAGCAGCATGAGGTCAGACAGTGGCACAATGACATTCTGGAGGTGGCAAAAACAGGAGTAGGCCACAGAGTGGCACAATGACAGAGAGTGGAGGTCACGGCAGCAGCAGCATGAGGTCAGACAGTGGCACAATGACATTCTGGAGGTGGCAAAACAGTAGTAGGGCACAGAGTGGCACAATGACAGAGAGTGGAGGTGACGGTGGCAGCACCATGAGGTCAGACAGTGGCACAATGACATTCTGGAGGTGGCAAAAACTGGAGTAGGCCACAGAGTGGCACAATGACAGAGAGAAGAGTTCACGGCAGCAGCAGCACGAGGTCAGACAGTGGCACAATGACATTCTGGAGGTGGCAAAACAGTAGTATGCCACAGAGTGGCACAATGACAGAGAGTGGAGGGGACGGCGGCAGCAGCATGAGGTCAGACAGTGGCACAATGACATTCTGGAGGTGGCAAAAACAGGAGTAGGCCACAGAGTGGCACAATGACACAGTTTGTAGGTCACGGCAGCAGCCACAGCAGCAGCATGAGGTCAGACAGTGGCACAATGACATTCTGGAGGTGGCAAAAACAGGAGTAGGCCACAGAGTGGCACAATGACAGAGAGTGGAGGTGACGGCGGCAGCAGCATGAGGTCAGACAGTGGCACAATGACATTCTGGAGGTGGCAAAAACTGGAGTAGGCACAATGACAGAGAGTGGAGGTGACGGCGGCAGGAGCAACAGAATGAGGTCAGAGAGTGGGACAATGACACAGTTTGGAGGTGGGTGGCAATACCAGTCCCTGGTAAAGATGGTTGGTGGCAGATGGAGAAACTGTCAGCAGATGTATGGCATCAGTCGGGTGGCGGCATCAGAATAGTGGCTGAGGCAGGTAGTTTGAACCCAGACTCATTTCTCAGTTTGGGTGAGGCGTCATGGCTGATGTATTCTGACGCCTAAGGCATTGGTGTGTGGAAATCCTGGCCGATCCTCGCCTGATTCATCTTGACAAAGGTCAGTCGTTCCACATTTCCCGTGGACAAGCGGGTTCTCCTTGGGGTAACGATGGACCCCGCCGCACTGAACACCCGCTCTGATGCCACACTACGGGCCGGGCAGGACAGCTTCTCCACTGCAAACTCGGCAAGTTGGGGCCACACATCCAGTTTAGCTGCCCAGTAGTCCAGCGGATCTTCTAACTGGGGTGGCAGAGTACTGTCCAAGTAGGCCACCACCTGTTGGTTCAGGGTCTGCTCCAGGTCCTGCTGCTGCTGCTGGTGACTGCCCTCCTCACTAGGTGGGTGAAGGAAGCTGCTCATCAGTGACTGCAGACTTAGGTTGCTGCTGATGGAGCTGGTACTGCTCCTACCCCCCCACCTTCCCCCAGCAGCGACAGTAGTACGTGAGCGCTGAAGAACCCCCCGGTCAGACCTTTCAGAGGAGGGACGATGCCGCTCATAGGCAGCGGCCAACTGACTACGCAGGATTTCCCTATAGTATTTGAGTTTGTCTTTCCTCTCAATAGCTGGGAAAAAGGCTCCCATTTTGCACTGGTAGGGAGGGTCCAATAGGGTGGAGAGCCAGAAGTCATCCCTTTGTCGGATGCTGACTATTCGGTTCTCACTAGCCAGGCAAATCAGCATGCTGCGGGCCATCTGCACAAGTGACTCCGAGGGGCTCCCTACCTCCATCTCCACTGTATACTGCCACGGTGCTTGCGGGTCATCTGCCTCGTCTTCCTCACCTCCTTCTACCTCCTCCAGCTGCTCCTGCTCCCCCTCTCTTGTCACCTGGGTAGAAAATCGACTCATTTCACCAGACAATGCTTTTGCTCCAATGTCCTCCTCCTCATCCTCCTCCTCCTCCACGAGATGTAGTCGCTACGTCTCCAGTCCCCTGCCCAGACAGATTTTTCAGCATCTGTTCCATTACATGAAGCAGTGGAATGACGTTATTCATCCCGTAGTCCTGGCTACTGACAAATAACGTTCCCTCCTCGAATGGCCTCAACAAACGGCAGGTGTCACGCATGAGCTGCCACTGGCTGACATCAAAGTTACACAGTGGAGTACTCATGTCTGCCTGGATCATCAAAAAATCGTTAAGGGCCGTTTCTGTTCAAAACAGTCGGCCCAAACATGTCCCAGGCTGGAATTCCAACGGGTGGAAACATCGCTTTATCAGAGTGTGTGGGGGGGGCCCTTTCTGCCGCTGCAACTTGAGGAGGGTGTTCCTGGCTTTGTAGGAATGGATGAAGTGCATGCACAGTTTCCTGGCCATTTTCATAATCTTCTGAAGATCGGTGGAAGACTTCAGGAACCTTTTCACAACCAGATTGAACACATGCGCCATGCAGGGCGCAGGACTGGCCCAGCTTCTGTTCTACATATTTATGAAGTGCTGGTACTGCCTTTTTGGAAAATAAATTACGGCTTGGAACTCTCCATCTCGGCTCGGCACAAGCCATTAGTTCTCTAAATGGTGCAGAGTCCACCATTTGGAAAGGGAGGGACTGCAGTACCAACAACTTGGACAGGAGCACGGTCAGCTTCTGCACCTTAGGATGGTTGGACGCTACTTTTTGTCTCTTTGCAATCGCCTCGCTGAACGACTGCTGGCGCCATGAGTAGCGGGGGAGAAGGGCATCTGGACCGGGAGATGATGTCAAAGAGAAACAGCTCCCTTCTGCAGAGGTGGTGAAGCCTTGACTAGCTGCAATGGCATGCGTGCCACTGAGCGCTGCTGCTGCTGTTGCTGCGGTGGCAGGATGGACCACCACATCTGAGCCACGTTTTCCCAGGCCACCGGATGGTGACGCTGCATGTTTTTGACGCAGGGCCGTTGTGCCAACGTTAGCCCCCTGGCCACGCTTCACTTTCTGCCACAGATTCTACATATACCTATATTCGGCTCCTCCGGTGTCTTAGCAAAGAACTGCCACACCGCCAAGTATCGGTTTTTAAACCGCCACGCTCCTCACTGGTGACTACTACCGCCGCTGCCTCACTGAGCCCTGTCCCGTACTTTCTTGGACCTGCGAAGGGGGTTTTTTTACCTGTGGCCGCTTGGCTCCGACCTCACACTACTGCTCCCCTTCTGACTCAAGGCCACACAACCCACTTACTGGCTGCGCCGCTGCCTGACGCGCAAGCTGACGCCCTCTTCTTCAGACGATGATGAAGCCCTTGCCTCACCAGGCTCCCAAGTGCGGTCGGCTACATCATCATCTATTTGTGTTTCATCGTCACTGCTGTCCTCATCAAAGGTCTTGGGTATGCAGAGGCTGACCCCTACAACATGACTCCCATGCCACTCTCCACATCTATACTTTGCCGCCTACTGCAAGAAGCAGGGGATATTGGCCCATTTCTTCGCTGCCAAGTTGCTGCTGACTGCCCTCCTCATATTGTTCATCCTCACTGTATAGTGGCGCTGAGCCCAGACCACATAGTAGATCTCTTTGGGTGAGGGAACCGGATGGGACAGAGGAGGGTTGAGGACAGGTGAGGGCCTCTGACCCGCTCCTGGGCCATGCCAACTAAGGGTTGTGTCTGAGGTTCCCACCGACTCTTGGTGGGGTTGTCAGATGTTTATCTGGGAGGAAGTGGATGACCTAGTCAACCAATCAAGAACCCTTGGGTTGCTAGTCAGCACCGGCCGCTAGATGACAGCGGCAGTTGTGGACTCACAGAGTGACCCCTCTGCCCATGTCCCCTTGCTGTGCTGCGACCCGGCCCGGAATGTTTGTGCCTCTGCCACTCGCAGGTGAAGGCCTGCCACCTCCTCTGTCTGACATACTGTTTGTTCTAAAATGTACAGACAACTGTTTGATGAAGATATCTGTATATGATAAATACACACCCTGTATTTGACTCCAAATGAACCCACTAAGAAGCTTGGGTAACCCTTGGATATTTAAATTTCGCTCCACAAATGGGCAGGAAAAATTGACTTGTATTTACCCTTTAAAAATTCTGTGTATTTTACTGAATATAAAAGCACAAACAGTCTTAATTAACCTTCGGATATGAATTATGTACAGAAAATTTTTTCTGTGGCGGTGAAAACAAAGTTTCTTTTACTGAGTACAGCTGCAGAAAAATACTTAGTTAAACCCTTGGATGTAAATTGCGCAAAAGAATTGAGCAGCCAAAAAATACCAGCTTTGTTGCGTGTTACAATGGCGTGTATTTTACGCTACACAACAAGAGGAAAACTTGTAGTTAACCTTCGCTTGTGAAAAATGCTACAGGAAAAATGTATTTTTTGGCGGTTTAAATAAACGTTTTCTTTTAGTCACCACAGCAGCAGAACAAACGCTTAATTAACCCCCGGATGTAAATTGCGCAAAAGAATTGAGCAACCAAAAACTGCGAGCTTTGTAGTGTGTTACAATGGCGTGTTTTTTACGCTACACAACAAGAGGAAAACTTGTAATTAACCTTCGCTTGTGAATTATGCTACAGGAAAAATGTTATTTTTTTTCGGTGAAATAAACGGTTTCTTTTAGTCAAAAACAACAGCAGAACAACGCTTAATTAACCCCTGGATGTAAAGTGTACTAAAGAATTGAGCAGCCAAAAATGAAGTGGTATTTGTATTGTAAAAACGCTGTTTCTTTAATGAATACAACAGGAACAGGCTTAGATCACCCTTTTGGGTATTCAATGTGCTGTGAGCAGATAGCATTAATATGTTATGGGGCTGAACTGGACACACACTGGACTTCAGATCCCCAATACCCCCAAAATCAGAAATAGAACGTTAAGAGAAGCATGTCTCTGGAGACAAGCTGAGACACCCCCCAAAATCGATGTATAAAAATGAGTTCTTTAGTTTAGCTATTCATAAGCAGCCCCGGCAGCAACCTTCCCTAATCGGGACAGTGAGGAGGTATGAGCTCCCAGCGTCGCGCCCGGGCTTATATAGTGCGGTGATATCACAGAATCCCGCCGGTCTCTGATTGGCTTAATCTCTGCACATGTCACGCAGGCTATGCCCTTCTTTCTCCCAGAGTTCTTTGCCCCATGTAGCGCCCTGTGCTCGCAGCCATTTTATCAATCAAAAGCACACTACATTCACGCGAAGTACCCCAAAGTTCGACTTCGTTCCGAACCGACGTTTTCCTGAAATTCTAAACGAATTCCACTTCGTTAGAGATGGGCGAATTGATTCTAACTGTTGTCTCTTTGCAATCGCCTCGTTGAACGACTGCTGGCACCATGAGTAGTGAGGAGCAGAAGCGTCTGGACTGGGAGATGATGGCACAGAGAAACAGCTTCCTTCTGCAGAGGTGGTGGAGCCTTTACTGACTGCCATGGCATGCGTGCCACTGGGCGCTGTTGCTGCTGCGGCGGCAGGATGGACCACCACATTTGATCCACTTTTCTCCCAGGCCACCGAATGATGACGCTGCATGTGTTGATGCAGGGCCGTGATGCCAACGTTAGCTCCCTGGCCAAGCTTCACTTTCTGCCCACAGATTCTACATATACCCATATTCGACTCTTCCGGTGTCTTAGCAAAGAACTTCCACACCACCAAGTAGCTGATTTTACCGCCAACGCTCCGCACTGAGTGACTACTACCGCCGCTTCCTCGCTGAGCCCCTGTGCAGCTACTTTCTTGGACCTGCGAAGCGTATTGTCTACCCCATGGCCGCTTGGCTCCCAACCTCGCACTCCTACTACCCTGCTGACTCACGGCCACACTATCCACTTGCTATCTGCGCTGCTGCCTGAGGCGCAAGCTGACGCCCTCTTCTCCTGACGATGATGATGCCCTTGCTTTACCCGGCTCCCATGTGCGGTCGGCTAAATCATCATTGATTATTGTTTGATCTTCACTGCTGTCCTCCTAAAAGGATTGGTATGCAGAGGCTGACCCCTCACAACATGACCTCCCATGCCACTCTCCACATCGATACTTTGCCACCTACTCCAAGAAGCAGGGGATATTGGCCCCATTTCTTCGCTGCCAAGTAGCTGCTGACTGTCCTTCTCAAATTGTTCATTCTCGCTGTATAGTGGCGCTGAGCCCAGACCACATAGTAGCTCTCTGGCTGAGGGAACCGGATGGAACAGAGGCGGGTTGAGGACAGGTGAGGGCCGCTGACCCGCTCCCGGGCCATGCCAACTAAGGGTTGTGTCTGAGGTTCCCACCGACTCTTGGCTGGGGTTGTCAGATGTCATCTGGGAGGAAGTGGATGACCTAGTCAACCAATCAAGTACCCTTGGGTTGCTGGTTAACACACGGCCGCTAGATGACAGCGGCAGTTCTGCCCTCACCGAGTGACACCTGCTGTGACGTCCCCTTACTGTGCTGCGACCTTTGCCTGCTCCAGGCATGTTTGTGCTACTGCCACTCGCATGTGAAGAGCCTGCCACCTTTCTGTCTGACATACTGTTTGTTCTAAAATGTACAGACTCTGTTTAATGAAGATATCTGTATATGATAAATACACACCCTGTATTTGACTCCAAATGAACTCACTAACAAGCTTGAGTAAACCTTGGATATAAATTGCGCTCCACAAATGGGCAGGAAAAATGTACTTGCATGTGCCTTTTAAAAGCGCAAACAGGCTTAATTAACCTTCAGATATGAATTATGATACAGGCAAAATTTCTTCTTTGGCGTTGAAAAACACAGTTTCTTTTACTGACCACAACAGTAGAAAAACAATTAACCCTTGGATCTAAATTGCGCAAAAGAAATGAGCTGCCCAAAATTACCAGCTTTGTAGCGTGTTAAAACGACGTGTATTGTACTGACCACAACAGCAGAAAAATGCTTAATTAACCTTCGGATATGAATTATGCTACAGGCGAAAATGTCTTCTTTGGCGTTTAAAAAAAAACCAAAACCTTTCTTTTACCGACTACAATAGCACAAAGACGTTTAAGTAGCCCTTGGATGTAAATTGCGCAAAAGACATAAGCAGCCAAAAATTAACTGGTATTTGGATTGTAAAAACGTGGTTTCTTTAACTGAATACAACAGCAACAACAGGCTTAGACAGCCCTTGGATATTCAATGTGCTCCAGAACTGAGCAGATAGCATTTAAATGTATATGCAGCTGAATTGTACGCACACTGGACTTCAATTCCAATACCCCACAAAATCAAAATTAGAACGTAAGAGAAGCAGTCTCTGAGAAAAGCTGTGACACCCCCCGAAAAATCGCTGTATAAAAGGTCTTTCTTTTGTGTGAGATCTCTAATACTGAAGCTGCAGCAGCTACAACACGGCACAGAGAGAGGAATGTGAACTGCCAGCGTCGCGTCCAGACTTATATAGTGCGGTGACGTCACAGAATCCCGCCGGTCTCTGATTGGCTTCATCTCTGCACATGTCATTTAAGCTACTCCTTTCTTCCTCCCAGACTTCTTTGCCCCATGTAACGCTATGTGCTCGCAGCCATTTTATCAATTATAAACATGCTTCGTTCCCGCGAATCACCCCAAACTTCGACTTCGTTCAGAATCAAAGTTTTCCTGAAATTCTAAACGAATTTCACTTCATTAGAATCGAATCACCTATCTCTAGTTGTAATGTTAAAAAATGAGGAGCAGTTCAAGGGATATGAACACGTTTGCAATACATTGTACCTCCTAATTTATTTCTGTAAACTGTTATATGCAGAAAGAATGATGAGAGATTTAAGAGAGGCTGTATAAATATCTTTCAAATATAACTCTGATATACCAGAGGGACACATTTACTATGGCAATTGCACTAGAATTCCGGTGTAATTTGCACCAAAATAAAGGTGTACATGCTTAACACCACATATATTATGTGTTTTTGACAGTTTCTGGACAATTCTGCATCTTGTCTGACTAAAGGGGTGTGGCCTTGGTAAAATATTAATAAATACATTTATTTTGTGGCTGGAACATTTAAAATGAGGAACTGTTCAAAGAGTATGAATATATAATGTATATAATCTAATGTATAGAATGTTTAGATTTTTCCTTTTTCAGTAATGGATATTCAATTTTCAAAACTTATTTAGGGCATGAAAGAGCAAACTTATTCTGTATAGCCTCATGGAAAACCATACCAAGTTGTCTCCATAGAATGTTTCAGTTATCTTGGAACTTCTTTAAAGAGAATGTGTCATCAAAAAATGAGTCATTGTTTAAGTCCCATTTTTATGTTAAACACATTTTTTAGGAATGTTTGGTTGTTTGTTTTTTTTACATTTTTCATATCACTTTCAATATTTTTTTAATAATTCTTAAGTCTTGCAGTTTTCACTTTTGCCACTAGGCCTTGTTTACACTGCTGTAACAGCAGTCAGATAGATGCTTTACAGTAGTTTCATGCACATAGGAGACTTAAGATTGACTTAGTCCCATTTACTTCTAGGAGAGTTTTCTAGTCATGCTCTGTGACTTGGGAAGAAGTCACTGTGCAGGGAAGTGATAGGGGAAACTGTGACTATCTCCTCTTGTGACTGGTGGATCCTGTGTTATCTATTCACACTGGTGTCTCCTTTCAGTTTGACCCTCTTAGTGCTGATAATGAGCAGACAGCTGAGAATCTTTCTGTACAGAACAGGAGATATCAGACGATTATTAGGCTTAGTGGCCAAATTGAAAACTTAAGAATTATTAAAAAATCTTGAAAGGGATATGGAAAATGAAAAAAAATATAACCAAAAATTCTTAAAAAATGTGTTGAATAGTGATGAGCGATTGTGTCAACTATCATTATCTATTCGATAGTCGATATCGGCAATTATCATGACGATATCTGATAGTCGATAACAGATTATCGCGGATGACCATTAAAGTCTATGGGAGAGGAACAACACCTTCATTCCTACACCCAAACAGGGGTGGAGAAGCTGGAATTAACATCCACAACAGGAAACTGGATACGGGCTACACCTTAAGCAAGACAATTAGGCAACAAGAGTCACAGAAAAAAAACTTTAAAAGGATTTACTATCCCTGTCTTTTAACCCAGCATGACCCTTAAACCTGCTGACCACAAATTAAAAGTGCAGAAAAGGAGTTTATTTGAACCACCCTTTTATTGAACTGGACATTTACTATCCTGTCCTGGGAAACCACATGGACCCTTAAACCTGTCTGACCACAGATTAAAAAAGTCCGGAAAAAGTGAGTCTTTAACCACCATTTTAGTTGAACTGGACATTGACTATGTTTGTCCTGGACCGCAGTATGACCCTTAAATCTACATGACCCACAGATTAAAAATTGCCGGAAAAAGGAGTCTTTGAACAACCATTTTAGTTGAACTGGATATTGACTATGCTTGTCCTGGACTGCAGTATGACCATTAAACCTGTCTGACCCACAGATTAAAAAGTGCCGGAAAAAGTAGTCTTTGAACCACCATTTTAGTAGAACTGGACATTGACTATACCTGTCCTGGGAACAGCATGAGCCCCAAACCTGCATGACCCCCAGATTAAAAAAGTGCCGGAAAAAGGAGTCTTTGAACCACCATTTTGGTTGAACTGGACATTGACTATGCCTGTCCTGGACCACAGCATGACCCTCAAACCTGCATGACCCACAGATTAAAAAGTGCCAGAAGAAAGTAGGTCTTTGAAGCAGTATTTTAGTGAAATGGACATTGACTATCCATATCCTGTAATGCAGAATGAACCAAAAACCCGCACAGGTGCCCTTATGGACCATCAGCAGAAAATCTCGCAATAAAAAATAAACTATATTAAAAACAACTCGTTTTCCAATACTGCTGCTGCTAGAGCTACTTGCCATTCTACTGGTGACGTAGAATGTGAAGCAAACGAAACAGATGTCCCCAGTAGGTCAACGAGGCCTGTCTGAAAATCCTTCATTCTACTGTCAAGTGGGTTGGAGGAAATTACTGATCAAGGCGGGTAAGGCTGTAAACTTTGGGTCACGCAGGTTCAGTTTGGCAGGGAGGACTTACAGTGGGTGTGGTGAGAGCAAGGGCTGGCGTCTGTATCTATAACACGCAGGTTCAGCTAGCGGCCCGAGTTCA